>JAVTVJ010000658.1:0-13294 GCA_034509425.1 Eopsaltria australis
TCTGCTTTTCTTAGATATGCTGGGGTAAGTGTCAGGTTTTTATGTTTTTCACATGCTTGACTTGTCAGATGCTACAAACTTAGTGCATTATTTGGGAAGAAAACAATAGATTGCTTTGAGAACGTCTTAGTTACTTATAATATATTTGATTTAAAAGGAAAGGGAAGGAGAAGTCCATTGTCTATCATGCTGGGAGCAAAGTTCAGGACACTTTGGAAGTGCTGCCTGATTCAGCCATGCAAGACTGCAATGATTGCAAAGCATTACTCATGGTGTTAGCCAATGTCAAGACATTGAATTTGAAAGAGAGGAATTGGGAGCTTCCAGCAGTGACCCTTTAGAATGATGGATGGGTTTTGCTACTTGTTGGGACCTGTAAAGCTTCTATGAAACTGGAAACCTACTATCGAAAGTCCCAAACTCAATTGAGAGTTAATTTGTCACCTTCGCTTAGAAGTGCTGTACAGAGAAAACATCTCAAAAATTCTTCAAGAACTTTTGAGGCTTCAGTTAATCAATAGTTTAGGTAGATAAATTTTATATAAACATTGAAGCTATTTCTGCAGCCTTATAAAATTCAAAGTTTACGGTATGTCTGCCAAATGAAAATCACTGAAGTCCAATGTATACAAACCTGCAAAATGACACATAGTGGTGATAAACTTTTACATGTTTGGGCAGGACATCTTTTGTTGTCTTTTCCTGTATAGCAGAATAGTGCCATCAGCAAATCTGTCAGCCTGCAAATTGACATTCCTGTGGAAGAACTGACAGATGTGGATCCATTTTGCTAGAAAAAAATACAAACAGCTCACAGATGTGGATTCATTTTGCTAGAAAAAATAAACAAATATCTCAGGTTAGTGCTTATGCTAGAATTCTTTAATGTTCATCCCATTTTTAGGATAATTAAGAAACAATGATCAAATAGCTTGACCATGTGGGAGCATATACATAATAATAGAGCACAAAATAAGAATGCATTTGAATGGATAAGACTGTTCTTATAAATGTTGGATGACTTCTAATTCCTAGTGTATTATGCAGCTTCACTGTGCCCATTTCAACTTTTTCTCCTCTTCTTTCTCAGTAGGAGCAACTCTCAATGAAAGGTTCTCTCTGTAAGGCAGATAAATAAATCACTTTAAACCACAAAGAGGTCTTCATTAAACCCTGTTACAGCTAAGACAAACAATATAAAACCAATGTTTAATTCATTCTTACATACCCACACACAATTCTGGACTAAGAGACTAAGGGGAAAAGGATAGCTTTACCTTACAACTAATGAAGGCCAAAATACTGGGAGAAATATCAAACTAGTGCTCTCTTATTTTGCAAAAAAAAATATTCTTGAGTGGATCTGGAAACTGAAAAACTGCAAAACCAAAATATCTGTGTCTTTCATTAGGAAAGAAAACAAAAATAAGACTGAAGAAAAACCTGGGAAAAAACAGTTTTGAGAATAACTGAAAGATATCCTTGGCTTCAACTCATGTTTAGGACATTTTAATTACTTTAGTGATACCTAAAAAATAGATGTCAATTTTTGTACTATTATACCTCCTCCCAAAGTTGTTTCCAATACCTTATATCTCTACAGCAATACTGATCAACTTTAAGGGACATTTTGAAGTGGAAATTTGCACCTTCTTTGTGATGGAGACAGAGCACTGCCTGTATTACATATGTAAGCAGAAGCTTTCTTAGAGTATCAGCTTTAGGATGGACATCTTGGTATATAGATCAGTACAAGGCTAAGATAATACATCTGACAAGTGTTTAAATGTCTTATGAAAATTCTAGCATGACAGTGAACTTTGAAAACTGTGAATTTAATAAAATGAGATTGCAATTTTGGGGACATCTTTTCTTAATTGAGGTCATCAAACTGAACCAAATTATGAAAGGTGGCTGTAAATTAAGGATTCTCATACAGCCAAGAACATCAGTGCTGTCAACTCTTTTCATGGTATCTCACTGCTTCTGACGCATCACGGACTTTCTAGTTGTCACTTCATCTCTCAGAGACTTAATTTAATAAGATACTAAATTTAAGTAGCATCATTGGCAAAATCCAATAGTTCTAGTACCCAGGGAAAGCATTAATCTCTCCTGTGCTTTCAAGATTCTGTTTTCTTCCTAGAGAACAAATGGATAGTTCACTAAAACCTAGTTGCATTAGTGTGGGGACAGTGGTTGTGTAAGATTTTTTTTCCCAAGTTGCACAGTCAGAACCTTTAAGGGCTTTTGTTTTTTTCTCTCAAAAAGTGACAAATATGTGTGTGTTTGGTTTAATTGGAGATATGATCTCATCCAAACATAGCTCAAAATTCAGAATTTTGAAATCCAGATTCCACACATGACAGTAGTTGGCATGTGAAACTTATTTTGAGGACTTTCCATGCAGTTTGAAGTGGTTCAAAACTGAAACAAGCAAAATCTTCTTTTGACGTTCCTTGGGAGTTATTTTCAGCTGTCTAATGTTTTTGATAGCAGTCAAATTGTCATTGATCTCAGATGTATTTTACAGCTCTAAGCAGATCGGTTTGTTTTCACGTTTAGTTCTTGTTAAAACCAAAGGAAGATTCCTGTTTTATCTCATTTGCGTGTAACTGTGGATAGTAATAATCCTTGAAATTCAGATGGTAAGTGTATATGTTTTTAATGCTTCAGAAAGCTTTAATTTCCTTTAAACACAGTGAGCAGGAAGATTATTGTCTGTCCTCTGTGCCATTCTAATTGATTAAAAGAGAAATAACCTGCCCTGCTTGATTCTCTCTGTCCTTGCTGTGTGGGCTTTGCATAGCAATGGGAGCAGGAAATCTGAGTTGTGGGATCACATTCTGTCTCTAGAGCAGCAGTGCTAGAGAGCTGCACAAATTGCTCGCTGCACAAATTAGCCTGGATTGTAGAAAGCAATCAGCTTCAGTGCTTGCTTCAGTCTGGATTAAGGAATGGGATAGGTTAATGAAGTTATGAAGCCGCACAATGCCATTCCCAGTACCTTCCCTCAGTACCTTCCCTCAGGCGTGGGACTGTGGTAGAACCATGGCAAGCATTTTTTCTTCCAATAATTAACAGTTAATTTCATAGTGTGCTGTCCCATCACAGATCAACAGTTTTGATACTTTATTGACATGTGCTGTCATGAACTATCTCTCACTGTACATGATACCTCGAGCAGAAAGATGTAAGCAAAACTGTTCTGAAGCTGCATTGATTCTGAGATAGATGGCTTTTGTTCGTGGATAAGCATGACTATAAACCCTGCACATCAAAATGCCTTACAAAATCAAGAAAAAGTTTTTCATTTCTTGGTAGATGAATCCTGTTAGGTATGCACAAGCACTCAAGAGCTCTCACACTCAATGATTTTTTTAAGCACTGATTTTTTTTTTAGGTTTCTGAGGCTCTGAAATGGCAGAGTTGGGAAATGCCATCCAGTTCACCCTTCTGCCAGTGCAGACTGCTCCTTGCTGATCCCTGTACTTCATCCAGACTGAGTTCAAAAGGCTTCAGAAGCCACAGTTACATTATAGTGTGGTTCTTTGTAGCCTATTCAAGGAGTTTTGACAAATGGCACTTAGTCACAAAACACCTGCAAGGATTTGGTGAGGAGTTGCAGTACTGTCTCATTGATTTCTGTGTGGTCATGGACAGCTGGAAAGATGATCAATGAGGAAAAAATTCTATTGAAGACCATTAGATATCTTCAGAAATAGGGAAATGCTTCAATATCCAGACCCATTGTAATCCATAGAATTAATAGAAGCATTTTACCAGAATTCATATTTGCTATCCATGTACTAGATTTCTCAGCCTGTTGTCCCAACAATAACTGGTGTAAAGCTTAAATTCTTCATGGAAGTTCAAAAAAGGTTGAATTAGAAAGATACAGGAGAAAACCATTTTGCTGAATTGTTAGAGATTTTAGTAAGGAAACCAGTTTATTAATATTTTCAAAATGTCAGCAGGCAGTCATAAAGTGATCATAATATTGAAATGCACCAGCCAAACCCATCAGGCTTGTTCCTGCCTTCTAAAGCACTTTATTCTGTAGGTTTTGCAAGCATGACTGCTTACATAAATATTAAATGGTACAAAATGTATCATGTGTTCACTGGAGCACAAAGAAGAAGGAATATTTTCACAAAGTATGATCGCTAAATTTGGAGTACAGGTGTTACATGTTTTCAAATACAAATATTACATAAACTGTTCTTGAAATGAAGAATGAACTCCTAAAAATGGATTAATAGATAGTAATGATCCATTATTTGAGAAACATAATTCTCTATTGACTATAGGGTAAAAGGGAGCTTTGGCTTACAATTTATCTATAGCAGACATAAAACAGAGCTAGAGAGCAGTATAGGACAAATAGGATAAAGAAAAAATAGGTAATTGTTAATATCAATTAGAATTTGTCGAGAGCAGAAAATCAATAAAAGAAATTAGAAATTGAGCAAAACAAATATGCATGGTTTCTAGAGATATGAAAAATTAAAAAGGTAAGAATGAGTACATCCAATGTTAAAGAAATCCTCAGTTTGTTAGTCTCATCTTTAGATTTAGTCAAAATTATCTACACTGCACCATAAATATTTTAGCTCTGTATTTGGACAAAAGTATCATAAGGCATTTTATTTCACACACAGATTTTGCACTCTTTTACTAGCTTGGGAGGACTGCAGAAATTTGTGCTTGGCATTAATATTTCTAAATAGGTGGTTTCTATAATACATGTTCAGAAGTCCTAGAAAATGAGATCTAAAGTCTGTTGATGCTCTTTCTAGTTAATTTTGGAACAGGGTAAATTCTGGTAAAATGAAATAACAACAGTGATGAAGTGCCAGCTGTTGTTGCAGTGTGTAGTGTCTTTTCCCTATTAAAAATGTCAAGAAGGATGTCCCAAGTGCTGGTTAGGCTGACACCTATTCCTGACAAAAACAAGAAAGTGCCAATGAAATTAAATTAATAAAGACTCAAAGGACAAGAAAGTAATCAATTTCAGACAGCATGACTTTCTAAAGAGAAACTCTTGTCAACAAACTTGATTTAAATCTCAGACGTCATGGCAGATTTGGTTGATGAATGTAATTGGGTAGAAACGCTACATTATGATTTATTGCAAGGGGTCTGACTTTGTGACTTATGACATTCTAATGTACTGAACAGATGTCAAAAAGCTGTTGCCAATGAGAAATTATCCTGGATGGGAGTGATTTCATTGGACTTTTCACACACATTGGTACAAAGCCACATTTTAATCAGTGATCTGGAGATAAATGGAAATGACCCATCAGGGAACTGGTGGATGGCACCAAGACTGATAGGAACTGTAGACAAAGACGCACTGACTCTCAGCCACTGAGATCACAAACCAAATGCACTTTAATTTACCTGCACAGCTGTACAATTACCTCCCAAATATATTACATTTAAGAAAGAGGTGACCTTGCCACGAATCTCTGGGTTGTAAAGGACATTCAACTACCCACGCACTCCCAGAATGATGCAAGAGAAACAGGTGAATCTTGGATGTGAGAACATCTAAGGGAACAGTTGACTGGGAACAGCTGGAAATTTGGGGAGGATCTGATAGAATTTATTCTAGAACTGGAAAAATGCCTTAAAAATTGAGACTGCTCAATTCATTTAAGTAAGGAGAAGATACTGAGGGATGACTGATCCCCTTCCTGGGGACAGTAGTAATGGATTTTCTAATCCATCAGAGGATTTTAAAACTAATAAGATAAGAGTTTAACAAGAACCAGTATATGAAAACTGAAGCCAAACAAAACTGAATTGTACTAAGACTGGAAGACCTTGTGCACACTATAGCTTTTCAAAAACACAGTTATTAAATTTGCACAATTAGTGAATCTAATTTTTTCACAAATGGCAATACAAATATTGGATTTACGTAACCAGTAGTATTAGACACAATATACTGAGCTTAGCAAAGCAGTGCAGGTACAGTCTCATTGCTTTCTCTTCTCTCTTCTTTTCCCTGAATGAATGCAGAGTTATAGAAGAGCAATAAAATATTGAAAATATTCCACATTTGAGTTAATTATTGCTAAATTTGGAAGACAGTTTTGGTTTTGGTAGTGGTGATGTTTCTTATTGGAACTGTAATGTTTTACAATGCTTTTTGTCCAGAATAGTAACTCAATTTAGAAATAAATATGGTTTAATCTTAAGTATGGTTGGACTTGCTCACTTCCCATTGCAAATGTATCATTCCATCAAGTTTTATTTGTGCTAATGTTCACAAAAATAAATTGCATGTCATATTTCACAGAAATATTTGCAGAACACATTAAACTCGTTAGCAATAAAGAGTCACAAATAACAATTCCCATTCCTTCGTAAATAGAATTGACCTCTAATAGAAAAGCCAGAAATTGAGAAGTTCATGGTTATTTTCATTCTGAAGAACATACTTGCTGTGATGCAACAAATAAATATTTTTGCTTTCTCTCTCTCTCTCTCTCTTCTCCTCCATTTTCTGTAAGAACAAAACAATTCTACTAGTAAAGCGTGTAACAGTATTCAGCTTTTATGACTGAACTCTGATGTAATTTTTAATGTCTTAATTACAAATGAAAACAAATGAATGTGGTACTTGGTAAAGGCAGTAAACAGGAAATTGCCATTGTGGGCAGGAAAGGGATCTATAAAAAGAAAACCCAGATAAGTCAAATTATACAAAGAACACCCAACTACACTTTGCTTGTCAAAACGATTGCAGTTTTCATCTATAAAAAGATGCTTCTGGGTGGTGACTCAAAACCCCTACATTTGCTATTTCAGATGTAATTTCCCTCATTCCATTCTCCTCTGGTGTCAAGAGTATAAAAAGAGACACACAGATTGCACGCTCCCTCGGCAGACATCCTGTGAGCCAACACAACCTTTGCAGAACTAAATTCTTTACTTTAGTTATACTTGGAGTTGGGTTTTCCTGTGTGTGTAGGTATAAATGTGCTGCAAAAGTGAAGAAGGACTTTGAATTTGGCCATTCTTATAGTGAGTTTTGCCATCCAAAGATACCTGGATTTTGTCTTTAGTTGGGTGTGGGGGCAGGACTACACTGTGTCTGTTAAGTGGCTGGGGACAAACCTCATCCCCTTCATTTTTCTTTTTTTTCCTCTTGCCCTTGGCAGGGGAAGCATTGTTTTGTTTATTTTTGGGGGTGGAAAGGGGAGAGAAGGACCTGGTAGTTCAGTTGGAGATTTCCCCTCTGGGTCCAGAGTTTCCCCAAGGGAAACTGAAATCCTGGTATTTCAAATTTGTGACCTAGACATATGCTCAGCAGCATGTCTGTTCCCCAGCGTGCCCAGGGCTGCATTCACCTTCTGGGGAGATTCTTTATTCAGCTCTGCCTCTCTTTAAGCCTTTCTAGCAGCTGGTGCCCTTGTAAATTCAAAGGCTGCCCTAGGCCAAGTAAAGCCAGAGGCTAAAGGAAAAGCTCTTGTCATCTGCTTTCACCCTTATTAAATGTCTTGTAAGGCAGTTTGACCAAATCTTGTGGAAAGACAGCAGCTCCTTGCTGCCCAGCAGCCCTTTCTAGACAGGGTCACCTTGTTATGTCCCTGCCAGGCAGGACTGGCACAGAAAGTGCTTCAGAATCAGTCCAGCATGTAGAAAAATGAACAGAGATATAACCTGATAAGCAGAAATAGAAATGAGTGTCATGAAGGAGAATCTCTTCCTTTTCATTCAGATAAGCTGCTATTATTTATTCTTCAATCTGCATTTTGCATAATGTGACATTCAATAGAATAGAATTTTCTATGAAAGCTGACCCACATTTAGAGCACTGGAAGAGGAGGATGTTCCCTGCATGGCTTGTGGGTGGCATGTCAGATTTTGCATCTAAGTTGCAAGCAGTCTGAAGTATCCATTGTAAAAGATGTATGATTTTTACTAAGCAAAGCAGGAAGTTTCCACATACATTCTTCTTTGCTTCATTTGAACCAATAGGCAGCATTTTGTTTTTTGTCTGGCTACAACAGTGGAGAGACATGGGCTTTTTGAGAGGAACCACATTTAGACTGAATTTCTTTAAAGCCCTTGGTGAAACTACAGTTGAAACACACTTATGACAAATGTAGCTGGTGCATGGCACTGAATAGAGGTGTATGTTGAATCCATTAGGTATTTCTAGTCACAAATACAGCTTGATAAACTAAGCACTGCAACCATTTTCTTTGTACACAGGAGAAAATTCATTTTAGAGATTATTTCTACAGATTATTTTATCTGTGATTCTCAACACTTACAGCTAAGGTCTCTTGACATTGTACAGCCACAGAAGAGTAAGTACTCATAACCAAGACCTGGAAAGGACATTAGCTTTTCCAAAGATAAATAATTTCCTTTTCAAAATCTGTTACAAAAATATTATGGATGAAGAGCTTGGAAGTCAAAAGTTAAGAAAATGTCGTATTAGCATATACAGCCTTGACTCAGCTGCACAGGCATCGTTAATATGTGCACTTTTCTTCTTAGTCACAGTCACTGGCAATGTATCATAAGTGAGCAGGAGGCAAGGCCTTGAGTAGGTTGATATTGTGTCTGATAAAGCCTGATCCACCCATATGGTTTTATTAATTATGAGAATGGTGCATTAGTGACACAGCACCTGTGGTTTTCACAGGGCTGTGGAGGAATGACAGGCTATATGTTATCAACCAGTGAAGCTGTCAGATAATTTTAGAAAGAGACTGAATACTTGATATTTCTCCTTTTCAGAATAAGTTTAATTTTCTGTGAATGGAAAGAGTGTCTGAATTTAGAACTGAAATCCATTCATTTACAGCCCATGTATAATGTAGTCTTTGGCAACTAAAGAGTTTTACCACAGCTCTCTGTTGATATTCTGATCTACAGAGACCATCCTCTGTTGGTTAAGAGAATAATTAGCCTTTCATACATAATCAGCCCTGAGCCTCATCTAAAAAAAAAGCTCAGGATGCTATATATGTATATAAAATCATTATTCAGACAATCCCATGTTCTCTTGTATTACAGTATAAAAGTAGTTTAAGAAAATAGTCTGAAAATCTCAACTCCTTTTGCCTGTTGTCTGAACTGTTTTCCTACCACAGTGCAAGAAGTTCAGCAAGTACAGTAAATAATGCGCTGTATCCCAGAGCCATGTATTCCTGACAATGTTAATGTGCCATGTTCATAAGTGCTTTGTGTTCCTGACAATATTTAGCATAGAGATGAATCTTTGAAGTGAAATTCCAAAGTTTATTGTATTACTAAGTATTTAAATCTGTGGGCAGAAGTTTAAAACCAGATCCAAACTTTGCTGAATTTCTCTTGGTTTTACTTAGAGTCTTATAAAAGCCTATGCTTGGGTTGTAAGAAATCTTCACTGTCTCATTTTCTTGTTGCAGTCATTGTAACTCAAAATTTCTGTGTTTTATATATTTCAAATAAATATGTACACAGTTAGGACACATTTTGCACTTTGGGAAGAAAGGGAAAGAGACTGTGAAAAACATGAAGGGAGTGGCCTTTCAAATGAAAATATAGATTCTGGTTCTCTATCCTTATGTGGTAGGCAGTCATAGGATCTGTTCCTGCTAGTTGAATAGAAGAAATAATCACATTCATAAGTAAAGTTGCCAGAACTTGGTGTGTTTACAGAAGGCTTTTGCTGGTGAGGAAACACAGGAGTCAAATAAAGCTTAACTGTGGAAGGGAGGTAGCATGTGGCAAAGGTGTATAGGTTCAGAATTGCTTGATGACATTGAAGAATTTACAGGTTTTCTGATCTTGGCCATTGGGATATTTCTATCCAAAAGGTACTGAGTCCTTCTTAGTGCTGGGAACTGCTTCTGAATTTTTTTAAGCTTCTGTTAAGTTTAACAGTACTACTGAGATAAGTAGCAGGTGGGAAAGTCTAAAATTGGGGGGCGTGGGTGGTGTGCTCCTATGGAACATCCTAGAGCTTTGAAATGCAGAGCCAATTGCCTTGGGGGAGAACAAAAAACAAACAAAAAACAAAACAAAAAAAAACCCCACAAAACAAACAAAAAACCACCCAAGCTATCTGAAAGTGAAGAAATTTGCTTAAAGGTGTACAAACTGTTTTACAGACGTTCCCTTTGCATGCAGCCTGCATATGCCATTCTTTCTCTTACAGCTCTTGTTTAAGGTGTTCTTTCTGGGTCAAGGGGTTTTTCTAAGATTTTATGGAATGCATACCTTGTAATATAAATTTTGAAAAACTGCGTGTAAACTTCACAGTGAAAATATGTCCAAGGCCTTGAATTAGAGTTGCTGTCATGTTTGCACTGGAGCCCCACTTTAGGAAGACAGCGAAAGCCAGTGATTTTTGCTAGACAGAGAACACCTCCTGCTCTTGCTGAGCAGCCAAGGGCCAAGCTCCTAGCTCTTTAGTGAGAAACCCTGGGTTTTTTGGGAGCTTAAAGGCGAATTTCCAGGTGCTGTGCTGATGTGCAGCAGTTGTGCTCAGTTGCTGTGTGGTTATTTCACAGCAGTTTCCTAGGTTACAGTTGGCTCCATTTTGCTGCTAGTGACAGATTCCCTATAAAAGCTGGGAAGTGATCGCCCCCTCCGTGTCACCTCAACCAGGAGATGCCTCAGACAGCCCCAGTGCCCCAGGCTGAGCTGTGCCATGCAGAGGGAGGTTCTGCTCTCTCTGCTCTCCGCAGAGTGCTGATGGACTTCCCAAAATCTGCAGTGCTCAGCTCTATCTCTCAAGCATTAGGAAATGCTTTAGGAAGTGCTTCAATACATGGGTCCTTCACTGGAATTTTCAAATTCTTATAGGCAGACTGGTAGGAATTCCTGGAAAGGGAGACTGAGAGCCAGTGCCATGGGTAGAAGTTAAAGGGACCTATCCTCTGACCCAACACGAGGGATTTCAGTTTGCACATTTCAGAAGTTACAGAGTCATTTAAAAGTGCAAGGGATAAGATTCAGATGTTCTGACTTGCTGAAGATAGCAGCTAAAAGCAGAATCAGAATCAGAAGTCAATCTTCATTCCATTTCCACTTCTTAGATAGAAATGATATGGGTGTTTCAGGCTACTGTTAGCTACCCTGGAGATTATTATGAAAGTACTAATTCAACAACTGATGTTAAAGCACTATTATTTCAACAGAATTAATAATAGTAATAATAATAAACAATAACAACAATAATTCCATAGATATGTTACTTGCAGAAGGAAACACAGAGCTCCAAAAATAGATGTAGCAGTCAGAATGGCTTCCACACATAAAGAATTCCTGCTAGTAAACCAAATTTAGTTGCAAATCCGTGTATGTTGTCTGACTGTTTCAGCATCTTGTCAAAAGCTCCTCTATTGTCTTTGGAAAGATATGCTGGATTTTTCTGTTGTTCCTAGTAAAAGAAGACCAAAGTATTGAATTTGTCTTTTCATCATCTAAAAAGTAATCAAGTTGTAAATTATTCAGTAGCAACTTGCATTTTTGCTTGGCTATCTGAGTAGTTAAAAAATTCAGCTGGTGTACATTTACCTATATTTATAGTTAATGATGTATACAAGTGTTAGCTAGCTTGGGAAATAGGCTTTTTATAATTCTATCCACTGTGACAAAGTTTCTACTAAACCCTTAAAAAGATGAGGGCATACATACATAACTAGCCTGGTTGCCTCCATTTGAGAAGTATCTACATGGAAAATACTAATATAAAGTATAACTTAATTTTAAAAGAAAATTATCAGATTAAATTTGCTCAGATTATAAATGTAAAATCAATTTGTGAAGTGTAAAGTTTTATATTATTTTTCGGTGTAATACCTACTCGTCCTCCGATCCCAGGCACGGTGCCTCTGCTCGGTGGTTGCCTTCCTCACCACTGTGCTACCTCAACCCCCTGTCCGTTAGGATGAGAGCCGAGGGAACCCCGAGGATTCCACACAGGGAGGAAGGCGTGGAGGGTCGTCTTGGGTTTGGTTCAGGAGGAATCACAAAGGCAGGAGCGACTCTAAGCTTCAGGCAACAGAGAGGTTTATTCCCTGGAACCCCAAAGTCAAAGGAGCCCCGACTAGCTCTCGACAGCAACTTATGTAGTACAATAAACAACCAATCAGGGTAAAGGCTTGGGGTGGGATTAAGGCGGGAGCTTTCAACAGCAGCAAATAATATAGAAACAGGGGAGTGGTTTGGGGATAACAACAAATCATAAACAGGGGTACAGAGAACTTTCCAGAACAACCTGTCAATCACCTTTGTGATAGACAAATAACATATTCAATAGGAACAAGGGGTGTCAACTTTGGGTGTTAACTGGGGTGTGACTACAACCAGGCTAAACCATGGATGTTTTTATAGCAGGGGGGCGACTCCCCGATGGACGAATCCACCAGGATGAAACACAGAATGAAGAAAAAAAAAATCAAGAAAAGAAGAGTTAATAAAGCAGAATAAACACAAAAAAAAGCCGGCCTCTTAAAGGCTGACCTGAACAAGTTAAAAGAATAAAAGAAGTATTTAATAAAACAAGGTACACTTTGGGCCATGCAAGAGTCTCTCAGAGACTACACCTAAAATGGACACCTAGCACATGTTTTTGGGACAGATATACCTTTGGTTCATCTGCATATCAGAAACCCATTGTCCAATTACAGTTTCAGGCCTTGAAGTCCCATCCCCAGCTTGTTCCCTTCTTCTCTTCGCTGCTGTCCATGGGTGTTTACATTTTGGGCTTTTGGAAAAAACAGTATGCCCTTGAAACTCCAGCCCCGAGAGAAATTGTTTTGTCTAAATGACAGTAACAGAACTCTAGATGACAATTTATGGAGTTTTAGAGCAGTCCTGATGTAGAAAAATAAGAAGTTAAAACCTAAGGCATCATATTAGTGATTGTATTGCATGCATAACCAGGCTGTTTCCTCTTAATATGTAACAGAGAATCATTTAATCACTGGCATGGGGTTCCCTTAATTCTAAGATCTTGAGTTATGGGCCTTCTAAGCCTAAAGATTAAGATGTAGCCCTTCTGACCTTTCTGCCTTTCACCACACCAATGTGCAAAATTGCCCTTTTGGCAAAAATGGCATGAAGATGGTGAAGGATCTGGAGGGGAAACCACACGAGGCTGAGTTCAATTGGTCTGTTCAGACTGGAAAAGAGGAGACTGAGGGGAGACCTCATTGCAGTTAAAACTTCTTTGTGAGAGGAAGAAGAGGGGCAGACACTGATGTCTTCTCTCAGGTGACCTGTGACAGGTGCCAAGGAAAAGGCTTGAAGCTCTGTCAGGGGAGGTGTAGGT
>JAVTVJ010000659.1:0-82253 GCA_034509425.1 Eopsaltria australis
GTATCAAACCCACTAACAGTCTTTCTCAACTTTTGCACTCCATACTGCAGCTCTTGAATATTTGCAAAGATAGACTTTGAATTGTCTGACAAATTCATACAGTACATTCCTTCGAAATCCTCACAACCATGCCCATGTGCTAAAAGCAAAAAATCAACAGCTGCACGATTTTGTAAGGTAGCATGCCTTACTGAGCGAACATCGGTTAGTAATCCTGCTAAAGCTGCTGAAGTTTCATTAGTACGTTTAGCAAGCCAGCACCCTAATTTATCAAGCGTAGCTAAAGCTTGAGCTGCAGCAACATCCGGAGCAAACACTGAAGCAGCTATTCGTGATCCCTTTCCCCAAAATGTTGGATCATCTCTGCAGTTTTTGTTAAAGGAATCAAGATGCCGTCTCTGGCGCAAGGAATGCATCATCCTTCGCCCACAGTGCAAAGAATGAGACATGTTTGCTACCATAGAAAGATTTGGAGCAAGCATTGTCAAGCGTCCGATCGTGCATGGTCCACCTATCATATTGGACAGGAGGCCAGCCCATGCACGATCCCTGCAAAGCAAAAACAAACCCGAGGGTAATTGTTTTGGCACTTGGTTAGTAAAAGCAACACCTGAGCTATCATTGCACCAAAGTGAAACATTAGAGTACCATGGCTGGATGGGTGACACCTCATTGGAGGACTCACCAGACCGTGCTTGCGAAGCTTTAAAGCGTACACAAGTCGAAGCTCTAATGGATCCTAAGACGTCAACTTCTTGGGGTTCAAGCAGTTTAGGTGTTGAAACCAGCTTTGTACCATTTGCATATTTCCCATTAACAAGCGCATTAATTTCTGTGCGATTATGTAGCAGCACACCTACTAAGCATGTTTTAAAAGGAGATTGTGGGGTAGCAAGCGAAACACACATAGAAGATTGATTTAAGGCATGAGCTAACGTTATCCATACATTCTCTGGCGTAGGAGGCAGAGGAGGCAACATGGGCCTTCCTCCCCCTATGCAAAACCCCATGATGACAATCATTAATATCCAAGGTTCAGGTCGATCCATCGCTGTTCCAGGGGCGATTTTGCTGTAAGTCCGGCCTCACACACCGCGCTGGCACCCAACAGGCTCCAGTATCTGTGGAGACACAAGCATATCCACGCCCCCAAGTGATGAGGTCCCATGGGCCCTCCCACTTGTTGGTAATCAAATCTCTGACCCACACCTTTCCTCGAGGGAGATTCACTGTTCCGTCCGACTGCAAAGAAAGAAAATGCTTTAGAAATATAGGAATATTAGAATCAGAAGGCACTGTGAGATGATTGATTGTATACAAAGCCTTTTGCAGTCTACTTTGTGGGGGTTCCCCTATCATTCCCCCTTTTTGTTTTTGCAAAATGTTTTTCAGGGTACCATGAGCACGTTCAATGATAGGCTGGCCCGTGGGTGAATGAGGGATACCAAAGGTATGCTCAACACCCCATAGCTGTAGAAACTGCCTCGTTTTTGCAGAGGTATAAGCAGGACCATTATCAGTTTTTATAGATGAAGGTACCCCTAAAACTGCAAAAGCCAACCGCCAATGAGCAATAGCATCACGACCTTTCTCCCCTGTGTGAGCAGATGCCCACATAGCGGAAGAAAAGGTGTCAATTGAAACATGCACATATTTGAGACGACCAAATTCAGCCACATGAGTGACATCCGTCTGCCAAATCTGCAATGCTTGCAGGCCCCTAGGGTTGACCCCTACAGGCAATGGTGCAGCAAAGCCTTGGCAGTCGGGACAGGAACTAACAATGTCACGAGCTTGAGTAGATGTGAGTGAAAATTGTCTCTGCAAAGTGCGTGCATTCTGATGGAAAAAGTCACGTGAAGCCTTGGCTTGTGCAACTGTGTCAGGCTGAGGGGCTGCCCAAACTGGATTAGCAAGTTTGTCAGCCCTTGCGTTACCTTCTGCTATAAAGCCTGGCAATGCAGTGTGACTTCGAATGTGCAAAATGTAATAAGGATGCACTCTCTCTTGAATCGCAGACCACAAAGCTTTCAATAGGGAAAACAAATTAGCATTGTTAACTTCTTTCAAAAGAGAACAATCTAGACGTTGTGTGATGTCTGCCACATAAGCAGAATCAGTTACAAGATTAAGTGGCACATGAGAAAAGTGCTGGAATGCCATGGTCACAGCTCGCAGTTCGACAAGCTGAGCAGAGCCTGACTCACAACCTGCCAGTACTTGCCATCCAGAGTCATCCTTCCAGGTGACAATGGCTTTACCTGTTCTTCCAGACCCATCTGTAAAAACCGTAGGCCCTTGCAGTGGCACACGACTATTTTTTGGTCGCAAAGACAAAGAAGTTGTCTTTGCCAACTGCAGTAATTTGTGACCAGGTAGCTGGAAAGAAATTTGTCCTGGAAAATTTTGCAGAGCTGACTGGAGAGGAGTGCTATTAGCAAAACTCCAGTCAAAATATTCTTGCTGGATTGGAAGTATAAGTTCGTCAGGGTCCTTAGCCATGAGTTGTAGACACCTATGACGACATTTGATTATTAATTGAGCAATTAGTTCAAATATTGTGGGGGCCGTCTTTTTCGGCTGATGGGGTAAGAAAATCCATTCCAAAACATGCAACGGGTCAGGCCACTGGATATTCCATTGGCCAATGATACCTGTAGGATGAAGATCTGGCATTGTAACAAAAACTGTGATATCAATAGAAGGATCAATTCTATAAACTTGTCGTGTGGAAACTGCTTTCTGAACCTCCTCCAGTGCTTGCTGCGCTCTAGGAGTCAAGGCTCGAGGTGAATTTAAACCCGAGTCTCCTTTCAAGATATCAAACAAAGGAGACAACTGTGCCGTGGTTAGCCCCAAGTAAGGATGCAACCAATTGATAGTACCCAGCAACTGTTGAGCATCATTTAAAGTTCTGATGGATTTTCGAAATTGCACATTTTGATGTTGCACAGTTTGTTCTAAAATTTTGACTCCCAAATATTTCCAAGGAGGACATTGTTGTACCTTTTCTGGAGCCACTTGCAATCCATATGAATGCAAGGCAGCAAGCAACTGAGGCTGTATCTTCAGCAATTCCTCCCGAGTTGGTGCAGCTATTAGTATATCATCCATATAATGATAACAATATGAACCAGGAAATGGTTCTCGAACCCCAGATAAAGCTTGGGCTACATACCATTGACAAATACTTGGACTATTACGCATACCTTGAGGCAAAACCTTCCATTGATACCTCTTAACAGGCTCAGCATTATTAATTGAAGGCACAGTGAATGCAAATCTCGGTGTATCCTGAGGATGCAAAGGAATTGTGAAAAAACAATCTTTTAAATCAACAATCAAAATGTCCCACCCTGTAGGTATCATTGTAGGTGAGGGCATTCCAGGTTGCAGTGCCCCCATACTTTCCATTATTGCATTAATTTTCCTGAGGTCCTGTAGCAACCTCCATGATCCTGACTTTTTCTTTATCACAAAAACTGGTGTATTCCATGGACTGGTGGAATATTCAATGTGTCCCTGTGCCAATTGTTCTTGTACCAGATTCTGAAGTGCAGTCAGTTTTTCTTCATTCAGGGGCCACTGTGCAACCCACACAGGTTGATCAGTGAGCCATCGCAATGGCAACGTAGGCCTGATGCTTTTCTGCATATTGACCCCTATAAAGGATGTGTTCCAATTCGAACCCCCCAAGCTGCCAGCACGTCTCGTCCCCACAGGTTCAGTGGTGCTGCAGCAACGTAAGGACGAATGGTAGCTGTTTGTCCTTCCTCATTTTTAATCAGCACAGGTTGTGTGCTTAGGTAGCTTTGTGTAATTCCTCCCAACCCTGCAATGACTGACCCCACTGGAGTCAGAGGCCAGGTAGAAGGCCACACAGAAAAAGAAACGATGGAGACGTCAGCACCAGTATCAATCAAACCTCGAAGTCGAACGTATGATGGGTTGGCACCAGGCAGAGTGAGGGTGCACGTCATATGCGGTCGCTGATCAGAGATGTTCTGGGTCCAGAAGACTTGCGGAGTCCCAGTAGATCCGAAGGATCCATCTCCCCGAGATCGGTGCTCTGTCCTAGGAACACATGACTTAAAGGGTACAAGTTGAGCAATACGAGTCTTTGCTGGAATAGTAAGTGGTGGTGTAGGAGTAGAAATCATAGCATGAATTTGTCCCGTAAAATCAGCATCAATGACTCCAGGATGCACAAAAATTCCCAGTAGAGTAGCACTAGATCTCCCTACAAGCAACGCACTAAATCCCTGGCCTAGTGGTCCATGAGCATCCAAGGGAACTTTGTGTATCCTGCTGGAATTCAGAGTCACTGTTGTTGCTACGGAAACATGCACTCTGGCTGCGCCTGCTGTGCTCCCACTAAGTCTGCTGAATAAGCCTGCATTGGCATTGTGCCCTGATTTGGCATCGTGCCCTGATTTGGCATCGCGCCCGGAATGGGCAGCCGGCCTTGAGGAGGTGCCTGTGTCTGAGCGCCCCTCCCCTGTGCGCTCGGCTTCCCGTTTCCCGGGCTTCCCAAAGTCTGTCCATTTATATGATACCTGGATTTACACTGTTTTGCAAAATGACCAGTTTTCCTACATCGCTGACAAGAGAGAGCCCCTCTATTCCCAGTTCCCTTCTGCTTTTTCCCTGTTTGTTTCTGTTTACAATCAGTTTTCAAATGCCCTTGCCGTCCGCATGCATAGCATTTCCGAGCTGGACGTAAAACAGCTGCTAAAGCAGTCATTTTATGTTCCACAGACCCAACCTTAGCACAAGCTGTAACCATATCTGTTAATGAAGGATCCCCTGGAAGGGTATAAATCACCTTTTTACAATCCTCATTTGCATTTTCCCAGGCTAACTGTTTACACAAGATCTGCCGTAACTGTTCGTCCTCAACTTGTCTCTCCAGGGCTGCTGAAATCCTTTCTGCAAATTGCAAAAATGGTTCCTTTGTCCCTTGAACTACTTTTACAAATCGAGGTCTGAGAGAAGCCATTTCTATGGTTTTTATCAATGCTCCCATTCCTAGCTTCTGACATAGTTCAAGGATCAAAGGATGCCATCGGGCTTGTGTGTCCGGGTTAGCAAATGCACCCCTTCCCATCAAGGCATCAGATCCCACTGCGTACCTAGGATCGTCCTGAGGTCTGTGCATATTCTCTGCTGCAGCTCTCTCTGCCATCTGTCTCCAGTTACTCTCAAAAACTCCGAACTGCACAGGCTGAAACAACACCTGAGCAAGGTGCTTGATATCAAAAGGTGCAAGCAAGTCTGTGTTTATCACTCGAATTACTTGCATAACTTCTGGAGACCCCAGGCCATATTTAGTAATTCTTTCTTGCAAATCCTGCACTACCCTCCAGGCAATCACCTGATGACTATCTTGCTGGTTAGTTCCTGGTGTAGCTTTAAACACGGGATATGCGTGAACACCGTCTCCTGCACCAGCACTCCCCCCAGCAGCCCCCTCACCGATCATTTCAGTGTCAATTGTAAGCACATCACTGTTAAGATTAGGCATACCCAGCCTTTCAACCAGCTCCCAATCCCCACACTCAAGGGCTTAACGTTTAACTTGTTCCCAAAACCGAGCCGGTTGTCTCGGCTGCACTGTCACCTGACAAGGAGGCAGTGTCCAGGGCCTGGTTTTCCAAGCCTTATTAGAGCGACGAGGATCACTCTCTCTCTCCTGTGAACACTCCCGCATTGACGCAGCCTCTGAGATTCCCCGATCAATTTCCCTTTCCTCCCCACTATCACTGTCCGTGTCAGAGTCCTTTGGCAGTGGAGGAAACGTTTCCAAAGGCTGTTCCACAGGAGGCTGCACAGGCTGTGGAGATGGAAGCGGGGGGGCCGCAGTGGCAGGCTGTGCAGCAGAGTCTGTTCTCTGCTCTTTTAAACTCATTTTTGCTAATTGGTCTGCAGGCGAGGGATACACTCGCTCCTGCCGTACAAGGTCTCTAGGCGAAGGATAAGTGGGCAGCACATAGTCTTTTGGAGAGATATACGACCTTTCAGCAACACCGCTGTTTTTAGCAGAAGCAGGCTGAGTCTGAGGCAGGTCAGGGGCCACTCTCTCCGAACAGCACCCGTCTCCCCCCTCTAACTCCATCTGCTCATCCTCTACAAGATTTATAGCTGTCTTTTCATTAGGTTGTCCTCCCTTTTCTTGCTCCTCTCTCCGTTTCTTTAAAACATCAAAGAGCAAGCGCCAGGTTGTTGCCAACTTTCGTGCCTCTTTATCTCCCCGAGAAATAGCTTCCCACAGTTCATCTCCAACAGTTTTCCAGGAGCTTACACTAAAAGCAACACTCTCATCTGCTGGAAAATCATGCAATTTTGCCCACAATAACATTTTTTTCAATGCATCATCTGTTATGCTAGGCCCTGTGCTTTTTAACAAAACTTTCCATGTAGACAGCACAGTCTTTTCCTGGCTAGATAAATTATTACCCATATTAAATTTGTTCCCAACGGCTCACCTGAATCAAGGTGTCAAAGTTCGGTCGACCAAAACAGAATCCTCTGCTCTCAAGCTACGTTGGGCTCCGTCTCCAGCGGCACCTCGCCCTGCCGCTCGGTTCCCACTTTTTCAAGCAGGCGTCCTGCTCTCTTGGCAGGCTCCTTGGATTACCTTTATCTTTTATCCCGTTCAGTCCCGAACAAGTTGGCCAAGGGATCGCGCCGACCCTGAAGATCGCGTCGGTTCACCGATCGCGTCGTATCACATCGGGCTCACGGATCACGTCGGGGTCACCAGTTGTCGCAGTAGAGGCGGACACACGGCACGCGAGTAGTCCAAGGACAAAGAAGAAGAAGAAGTGCTTTATTAGTCTATGCTAACATCTTTATACCCTTTTCCCCAGTTGCTGTAACATGCTACTATCGGCTGCGTGGAAAACAACACTAAAGCTATCTTCATAACAAGAACTTTCCCAGCACGTTAACAAGCTATACAAGCAGTCAACTACACACTATAAATCCTCCACCACGTTCTTGGTGCTCCTCTGCAAGGCCATCTCTGAGTGCAAAACATCTTCCCTGGTTATCTTCTTGGCTGTCCCCCACTGTGGTTGCAGGTGTTCATACCATTGCTTTCCCACGGGGCTTTCTCACGGGTAAATTCTGATCGCTTTCAAGTCCATGTCCGAGAGGCTTTCAGGCCTGCTGTCAGCCTCATCCATCCCCACACTTTGCTCTGTCTTGTAGGCCCTGAAATGAAGGTCTGCCTCCTCTTCCCCTCAAAGACTGAAGGGGTATCTTGAGTGCCATCACATGGCATGAACAGGAGAGCCAGGGAATCGGGCCCAGCCAGCATGGGTTTAGGAAAGATGAGTCCTGCTAGACCAACATGAACTTCTTTTAAGACAAGGTGATCCACCTAGCAGATGAGGGAAAGCTTGTGGATGTTCTCTATCTGGACTTCAGTAAAGCCTCCAATGCTGTCTTCCACAGCATTCTTCTGGAGAAGCTGGCAGCTCACTGGGTTAAAAACTGGCTGCATGCCCAGGCCCAGAGAGTGGTGATGAATGGAGTTACATTCAGCTGGCAGCCAGTCACTGGTGGTATTCCCCAGGGCTCCATGTTGGGGCCAGTCCTGTTTAATAGTTTATCGATGATGTGGATAAGAGGATTGAGGGTACCCTGAGTAAGTTCACACATGACACCAAGCAGGGTAAGAGTTGATCTGCTGTAGGGTTAGAAGGCTCTGCAGAGGGATCTGGACAGGCTGGATCAATGGGCCAAGGCCAATTGTATCAGGTTCAATAAGGAGAAGTGTTGGGTGCTGCCCTTTGGTCATAACAACTCCATGCAGTGCTACAGCCTGGGGAAAGTGTCTGGAAGGTGGCTCAACAGAAAAGGACCTTGGGGTGCTCAGTGACAGCTGAACATGAGCCAGTGTGTGCCCAGGTGGCCAAGAAGGCCAATAGCATCCTGGCTTGGATCAGAAATTGTGTGGCCAGCATGACTAGGGAAGAGACTGTCCCCCTGTACTCAGCACTGTGTGAGTACAAGTCAAGTTCTGTGTCCAGTTCTGGGCCCCTCACTACAAGAAAGACATTGAGAGGCTGGAACATATCCAGAGAAGGGCAATGGAGCTGGTGAAGGGTCTAGAGAGTGAGTCATATGAGGAGTGGCTGAGGGAGCTGGGGTTCTTTAACATGGGGATAAGGGGGCTCAGGGGAGACCTTATCACTGCCTGAAGGGAGGCTGTGGCCAGGTGGGGGTTGGCCCCTTCTCCCAGGCAACTAGCAACAGGATGAGAGCTGACACAAGGGAGGTTCAGGTTGGACACCAGGAGGAATTTCTTCACTGAAAGGGCAGTCAAGCATTGGAACAGGCTGCCCAGGGAGGTGATTGAGTCACTATCCCTAGAAGTGTTCAAGAAATGACTGGATGTGGCACTTAGTATTAAGGTTTGGTAGTGTTTGCTCAAGGGTTGGTCTCGAAGAAGGTGTTTTCCAACCTAAATGATTCTAGGATTTTAACAACAGAATCTGGTGAGGCTTTGCCTGACGTATTCTGTCTGAGACTACCTCAGTGTGAACTGTTACCCTGTGAACAGCCATCAGCCCATCAGCCTAATGCTACAAAGCTAGAGCATTCCAAATTCAGCAGGACTGGATGAGCAGGGGCAATCTGACCAATCAGAACAGACTATGGGCACTGCAAGCTTTTTAGGACCATGCAGATCAAGATGAAGGATGCAAGTGGATGGTCTGTTGAGGATTTCTTAGCCAAATTCTTGCACAAAATCCTATCAGGGATCTCTGAAGTTGCTGAAGCAGGTACTGATTTCAGGCGCAGGGCACCTTCAAGCCTCAGGGTCAGGGGCACGCTCTGCCAAAACTTCCAGAGCTTAACTGGTGTTCATACTTAATTTTGACTCTCCAATTGATTCAGGAAGAAAGAAAAGGGCATAGCTCTTCTTGGTGGCAATGAAGCTGAGAACAGGCATTCAGTGAAAGCACCAAAAATTTAACATCAAATGAAGATAAGCACAGAACAAGGAGTATGCAACAGGGGAGCATACAAATGTAACAGAGCTGAAATGAACTAAAGTGACATTGGGCCCTGGCTCTTCTATACTTTACACTAAATGAGAGGAAAGAAAAATCGAGAGCATGCTCTTTGTTTATATTGCCAAGGAACTTTGCAATCTTGAAAAATTGATAGTACATTAATATACTTACTGTGGACTCTTGGTAGCACTCCAGACAAGACACATTATGTTTCAGAACAACTTAATCATTGATATGAACAAATACAATCTCTTAGGAATATTTGTAAGCTAAAATTATACTATAACTTTATTTACCCAATGCTGTGGTCAGAGATAGCTGTCAGAAATTTGCAGATAGCCTCTTGCTCAACTGTTTTATGGTATTTCCCTTGCAAGTGATTTGCAGCCAAAGAGAGCAAACTAAATATCTGGAAGAGCCAAAATGGATTAATTGTTATTAAAACTCAAAATGCATTGAAAATATATGGGAGTAAGATTACAATCAATTACTGCTTAGAGTGAACATGAAACATCTGCCACTTCTCTAAAGCATACATCTATAATGAGAAGTTAAGACTAAACTAAGTTTACCGAGAGCATTTCTGAATTAACCAAATTCCAGCACAATGATGAACACAGAGCACAACAGACTATCATGGGGTCTAAAAAAAACATCTGCCACTACAGAAAAAGCCAAATACCAACATAGTAAATCTTGCTGCTGGTAGACAAGAGTTCTACATACTCAATGCAATAAGTTCTCTAAGGGACACAAGGCATATGACTCCTTTAACATCTCCATTTTCAGTGCACATATAAACATAACATTTATCAATTTACAACTGGCAATCTAAGTTAACTGTATCTGACAGACAGGGATTCTTTCAACTGATTAAAGAAACAGCCTTCTGCTAGCCATCACTATGCAGTAGTGATAGATTCCAGACCTTGAACTTCCTCTGTGTGGGTTTTGAGATAGCTACATGAAAATTCAGCAAAAGAAGTAGGACCTCAATAAAGCTAAATGAATGGTGACACCACTTGCCTGGGATTTAAAACTGGACTAGCCAGTTTTATATACATATACACATACACAAGTATGTGGGTTGATCCTGGCTGGCAAATAAGCCCTCCTGAGGCCAGCAGGATGGGGGGAGAATGAGAAGGATAAAAGTGAGAAAACTTTTCATGGACTGAGATAATACAATTTGATATGTGAAGGGGAATAAAAACCAAACCCAAAAGCTAAGTGATTGTATTGGGTCTGACTGGGGTAAAGCTCACAGCCCTTACAGTGCTGTGCTTTCTATTGGTAGCTGGTGTTGATAACAGAGCAGTGTTTTGGCTACTGCCAAGCAGTGCTGTCCCTCTGACATTCCCTCCCTCCCACCGAAGGGGATGGGGGTGGGCAAGATCCTGGGAGGGGACACCAGCAGGCCAGCTGACCCCAGTCAGCCAAAGGGATATTCCATACCATATGACATCAGCTCAGATCCATAAGGGAAGGAAGAGAGGAGGAGGGGGAGGCACTCAGGACTCGTCCATGTTTGCCTTCTTGAACAACCATTATGCGTGCTGAAGTCCTGCTTCCCAGAAAGTGTCCGGACATCGCTGCTGATGGGAAGTAGAGATTGATTGTGTTTCTCCTCAGCTCTTGAGTGTGCAACTCTCAGCTTGCTTGCTCTATTTTTCCCGCTGTAATAAAACTGCCTTATCTTACCCTGGTAGTCTTTTTCCCATATTATTCTCTCCCCTCTTCCAGTGGGAGAGGGAGTGATAGAGTGACTGAGTGGGCACCTGGCATCTAGCCAGGGTCAACCCACAACAGTCTCTTTTGGCGCCTGAACGTGCGCCGAGATAAAGGCAGTATATATATATATATATATAATTATCAATAGCAGCTCTCAAGTAGTAAGCTCCTGCATGGCACACGGCCTTCGGCTGCCTCACTGCTTATCTTTGTTTTGCTAAGTTGGGGAACATATTGAAACAAACAATGACTGTGAATGAATATAACTCCTTCTCTCTGCCCTGGGTGAATTTGAGTATAGAGGATCTTTTACTGCAGGCTCCTGTGATTATTGCCAACCCTTACATAAGCTTCCTGATATTATTAATAATATTAGCCAACACTGTTACCTTATGGAATTCATGGAAATTGTCATCTCCCTGGTACAGAAGGAAACGACCCTTGGGGGAGGAGCTGTTAAAATCTGCCCTGAGGTACCCAGTTCCTGGGTGGAAAGGTGTATGGAGGGATTTGGGCAGGTTCCTAGGGCGGTTATCACCTCCCGTTGCCTGGGAGTTTACTCCCAAAGAGGTAAATAACCCTAACAAACTGGCCCGTCGACTGACAGAAGGGTGCCTCATTTACTCTCAGGAATGCGAGCAGCTTCTCGCCCTGTACTGGGGGCTGGCCTGGGCCTACCAGGCCTCTGTTCAATACTCTCAGAGGACTGTGGTTGAGGCAGGAACTCAAACTCTGTCTGAGGACACTATAGCTGAGACAGGGACACAAACTACAGCTGTGGCTGAGGCAGGGATGCAAACCACAACAACTATGTCTGAGATGGGAACCCAAACTGCAGCAACTACAGCAATTGCCCCGGTAGTGAAAACAAAAAAGTGGACAAGGCAAGTTTCAGGCCCAAGCCACCTATTAGTAAGGGAAGAAGAAGAGGAAGAGGAAGAGGAAGAGGAAGAGGAAGAGGTGGGGCCAGATGAAGAGGCAGGTCCCTCAGCAAAGGAATCGAAGGGAGTGAGGCAGGTTAAACAAGAAACCGAAATTACTCAGTTCCTGACCCCATCAGAACTTCGAGACCTGAGAAAGGATTACAGCCGCCAGTCAGGTGAGAGGATACCTGCATGGCTGCTGCGATGCTGGGATAATGGGGCCGATAGTCAGCTGCCGCGGTCGCCGGTGTCCGGGCATGGACAGCTAGCCCCCAGGGTCTTTGGCTAGCGACCCGTCGGCGGCTGCAGCAAGCGTCCCTGACCGCCAGAGCCCCGGTTCGCTGCCGCGGGAATCTGTGCGTTCCCAGCCGCAGGTAGCTCTTATAGAGGAAACTATCTCTATAGAGGCCGGAGAGTATGGGAGGGATCTTCTGCCTAGAGTAATTGAGACACAGAGGCGTGGGGTCCAACTGTGCTCTGGGCATCTAGGACCAGAAGACCCCGAACAGCTCAGTGCACAGACTTTTATTGTGAGGGCACCATCCAACCATCAAACACCAGGATGGAGGAACAAGGGAGGGACCAGGGGACTAGGACCAACGGGGGATAGAGAGGGGAGGAGAGGGGGTAACAGACAACCAAGGGGTACAATCAACTACTGAATGGAACAGAACTTGCTATTGGCGGGAGAGTGGCAGGTGCTTAAACTAATGGAGGAAAAGGGAACCACCCCTGAGAAACTCAGCCCACTTGTGGGGCAAACCACCTGTGTCTCCTCCCCAGGGGAGACTTTAAACTTGGGCACCTTTATTCCACAGCTTCTCAGGGGGGACCGAGGCTTTTGGGGCTTCAAGTACCGCCACAGTCAGCAGTTAGAAGGTCATGAAGCCCAACAGCTGGGATCCCTTGCTAGGGATCGGGAAATTGAAAGAGGACTTGCAAAGGAAGGAGCAACTTGTAGCCTCTGGAGACGGCTTCTCTCAAGCGTGAAGGCAAGATATCCTTTTAAGGAAGACCTTGTAAAGTCCCTAGGGAAGTGGACCAATGTAGATGAAGGTATCCAGTGCTTGAGAGAATTAGCAGTGCTGGAAATTGTCTATAGTGATCTAAAGGATGATAGCATCACCATAGATCCAGAGGATATCCCTTGTACACTTGCCATGTGGAGGAAGGTGGTTCAAAGTGCCCCTGCATCAAATTCCAGCAGCTTGGTAGCACTTTATTATCCGCAAATGGATACACCAACTGTAGAGGTGGCGTCCTCCTGTGTTGGGGAAGATGAAATAGGAAAGCCTTATAAATATGATTACCTAGCAAAAGATGCTGAGAATCTAGAAACTATAAGCGAGACTGAAATGAAGACAAGCTTTGAGATACCAAACCCCAGTTACTGAACAACTAGAAAACAATGGCATGGCCACTGCAGGTAATCCCCCCTTTGATTAAACAATACCCTCTGCTTGCAGACAGGTCCAAGGGTCAGAGCAGACCCTAACAACTTGGCAGAGGGTCCAAAAAGCAGTTTTTAAGGTTTAAAATATAACGCCGTATGGTAATACAACAGTTCTCATAGGCTGTATGCAAATGTTATAAGATTTGTAGTTTGTTCTAGATTGGTTAATGAAAATTAGAATATTCAGCACAGAAGATGATTTACTGTATTGTAAGCGACAGGCTCGCTCTCTTAGATCCTCGCTTCTCCTCTCTTCTTCAACTCTCTCTTAGCTGTCTTAGATCCTCGCTCTTAGCTCTCTTAGCTCTTCTCTTCGATCTCTTCTCTCCTCTCTTGCCTCTCTGACCTGCTCCGGGCTGTGTAGGGCAGCCCCCAGCAGGTCTCCTAAACTTATGTCTTTTCACAATAAACTTCATGCTCTACGACCCGACTTCAGAGATCTCTCGTCTGTCCCGACTGTCCGAAACCAACCTGCAAACTCTACACTCCTGGCTCTGAAATGTAGAAGAAACTCTGGGTACTCCCTCACCTCTGCGAGCCACCACCCCAACTTTTAGGGGCAGCCCAAGAGATCGCTCCTCTCCAACCCCAGTCAGAGGGAAGGGAAGCCCCAAGAACAGGCCACGTAACAAGCTCTGGTTTTTTCTGCGTGAGCATGGAGAGGACATGAGGAAGTGGGATGGTGAACCCACCTCTAAGCTGAGTGCCCAGGTCCGAGAACTGAGGGGGAAGAGACCTGTTAAGAAGGGGCCGCCCAAGAAGACTGTCAGTGTAGTTGCCACAGAGAGACCAGAAGACAATCAGCGATTTCCCATATATAAGAAAACTAAAACTGTTTCCTACAGTCCTGAGGAGGGAACCTCTGATTTGGCATCACAAAGGTCAGACAGTGAATATTCTGACCAGGAACAGGAATAGAGGGTCCCTGCCTCCGGCCAGGAGGAGGAAAGGGATGACCAGGTATGCTGGACTGTGTGGATTCGATGGCCTGGCACATCAGATCCACAGAAGTACAAAGCTTTAGTGGACACCGGTGCACAGTGTACACTGATGCCATCGAGGCACAAGAGTGCAGAAGCCATCTGGATCTCTGGAGTGACAGGGGGATGCCAAGAGTTGTCAGTAGTAAAAGCTGAGGTGAGCTTAACAGGGGACAGATGGCAAAGGCACCCCATCGTGACTGGCCCAGAGGCCCCTTGTATCCTTGGCATCAACTACCTCAGGAGAGGATATTGTAAGGATCCAAAAGGATATCGATGGGCCTTTGGCGTAGCTGCAGTGAATACAGAGAAGATCAAACAGTTATCCACCCTGCCTGGCCTCTCAGAAGATCCCTTCATCGTAGGATTGCTGCAGGTGGAAGATCAACAAGTACCAATTGCTACCAGGACAGTGCACCGGAGGCAGTATCGTACCAACCGGGACTCCGTGACTCCTATCCATGAACTAATTCGTCGACTGGAGAGCCAAGGAGTTATCAGCAGGACCCGCTCACCCTTCAACAGCCCCATATGGCCAGTGCGGAAGTCAAATGGGGAATGGCGGCTGACAGTGGACTATCGGGGCCTGAATGAAGTCACACCACCTCTAAGTGCTGCCGTACCAGACATGTTGGACCTCCAATATGAGCTAGAGTCAAAAGCAGCCAAATGGTATGCAACGATTGACATAGCTAATGCATTTTTCTCAATCCCTCTGGCGGCCGAGTGCAGGCCACAATTTGCTTTCACTTGGAGGGGTGTCCAGTACACCTGGAACCGACTGCCCCAGGGGTGGAGACACAGCCCCACCATCTGCCATGGCCTGATCCAGGCTGCCCTGGAACAGGGTGGAGCTCCAGAACACCTGCAATATATTGATGATATCATTGTGTGGGATGTGATGCCTTTTTCTGGTCTTAGGAAATAAAGGCTCAGACACGGTGAAAGGGTTGGGGGTTGTTTACCTCGGTATTTTAATAGGATCCCGTTCGATGGCTTCTGCCGTCCAGGTAGAACACGCCGCAAAAGCCCCCTCCCCCCAATCGAGTATACAATTAAAGACTCTACACATTAGCATATCTAACCAGAGGGCCCAATAAGGGGCCTGGGTGGGCTAACTTCTAGTTTACAAAATCTGTCCTACTAGGAGACCTTGAGGGCTCACGAAAACAGGGTGCTTGGTCTTCTAACTCTACGTGGTTTCAGGGGTGTTTAGTCTACTGGCCTACTAAACACCATGAAACCAGGCTAAACTATCACCTAAAGCATCACGAGTATGCATGCTAATACTTGTGAATGTAGGGAACAGTGTAAGAAATATTCAGAGAAAAAGCAGAAAAAATCCTTCAGGCATCAGGTGATACAGCAGGAGAAGTTTTTGAAAAAGGGAAGAAAATAATCCAAATTCTTCTGAAAGCTGGTCTTGCCATAAAACAAAGTAAGCTAAAGGGACCTGCACAGGAGATCCAGTTTCTGGGAAAAAAATGGCAGGATGGGCGCCGTCACATGTGCCTACAGAGGTGGTTGACAAAATTGCCAATATGTCTCCACCAGTTAATAAGAAGGAAACACAAGCTTTCCTGGGCCTTGTAGGATTCTGGAGAATGCACATTCCAGGCTATAGTCAACTTGTGGGCCCCCTCTATCGAGTGACCCGGAAGAAAAATGACTTCGAGTGGGGCCCTGAGCAGAAACAGGCCTTTGAGCAAATCAAACAGGAAATAGCTCGTGCGGTGGCTCTTGGGCCTGTTCGGACAGGACCAGATGTGCAAAATATACTCTACACTGCAGCTGGAGAGCAGGGCCTCACCTGAAGCCTCTGGCAGAGGACCGCAGGAGAAACCCGAGGTCGGCCATTAGGATTCTGGAGCAGGAGTTACCGAGGATCAGAAGCCCACTATACTCCAACTGAAAAAGAAATACTAGCAGCTTATGAGGGGGTTTGAGCTGCCTCGCAAGTTGTTGGGACAGAGGCATGTCTCCTCTTGGCGCCACGATTGCCTGTCCTACACTGGATGTTCAAAGGAAACATTCCCTCCGTGCATCATGCAACCAGTGCTACATGGAGTAAGTGGGTGGCCTTAATTACACAACGAGCCCGAATGGGAAAACCCAACTTCCCAGGAATCCTGGAAGAGATTTTGAGTTGGCCAGAAGCCAGAGATTTTGGAGCACTGTCTGAGAAGGCGGCTCGTGCCCAAGAAGCACCACCATATAACGAGTTACCAGAAAACGAAAGAAAATATGCTTTATTTACTGATGGATCCAGCCGAGTGACAGGAAACCATCGGAGGTGGAAAGCTGCTGTGTGGAATCCCACACGACAAGTCATTGAGACTGCTGAAGGGGAAGGTGAATCAAGCCAGTTTGCAGAGGTGAAAGCCATCCAACTAGCCCTAGAGATTGCTGAGAGAGAAAAGTGGCCCATACTCTATACTGACTCCTGGATGGTGGCTAATTCCCTATGGGGATGGCTGCAGCAGTGGAAGAAAACCAACTGGCAGCGCAGGGGAAAACCCATCCGGGCTGCTGCATTATGGCAAGACATTGCTGCATGGATAGAAAACATGACTGTGAAAGTACGCCATGTAGATGCCCATGTGCCCAGAAGTCGTGCCACTGAGGAGCATCAAAACAATGAACGGGTAGATAAGGCCACCAAAATTGGAATAGCTCAGGTGGACCTAGATTGGGAGAGAAAGGGTGAGCTATTTATAGCCCGATGGGCCCACGAAACATCAGGGCATCTTGGAAGGGATGCAACATACAGATGGGCTCGTGATCGAGGGGTGGATCTGACCATGGAGGCCATCACACAGGTTATTCATCAGTGTGAAACATGCGCTGCCATCAAGCGAGCCACACGAGTGAAGCCTCTTTGGAGTGGAGGGCGGTGGCTGGGGTTCCAGTATGGTGAAGCCTGGCAAATTGATTACATTGGGCCATTGCCACGAACACGCCAAGGCAAGAGTTACATCCTCACCATGGTGGAGGCCACAACTGGCTGGCTGGAAACGTACCCAGTAAACCACGCCACGGCTCGGAACACAATTTCAGGTCTTGAAAGACATTTTGTGGCGACATGGAACCCCAGATAGAATTGAGTCAGACAATGGGACTCATTTTCAAAATAATCTTATTAACTCCTGAGCAAAGAGGCATGGCATTACGTGGATATATCATATTCCTTATCACCCACAGGCCTCTGGGAAGATTGAAAGATATAAATGTTAGGATCCAATTATTAAAGTTCTTTAGAAATACCTCTGCCCGAATTAAGGTACAAACAAGACCATATACCAATCATTAGTATGAGTTTTATTTGATAGTAAATATGAGAGAGAGAGAGAGAGAGAGAGAAGAAAAGAGAGAAAAGAGAGAGTGGGGAGAAAGATGGGGGGACAGAGAGGGACAGGGACAAAGAAGTATCACCACTCCGTGGGCCCCACTGGAGTCCTGATGACCTCTTCAGCTGGTCTCAGTGGTGGAAGTCCCCCAAAAGCACAGAGTGCCATGGGTTGATATACACTCAGGCCAGGTTGAAATGTCCAGGCATGTCCCCCCGGGGGAGGGGGCAGCCTCTAGCAGCAGACTCTGCTTGCATCACGTGCAGTCCTGTGGTGCAAGGCGTCTGGGGAGCACTTTGGGGGGTCTGTGATAGATTGTGACTCCCCCTCAGCTGCCTCTCACGTGAGAGTCCCGTGGATGTGGCTTGTGGGGTTGGGGGTTCCACAGCTGGGCCAGTTTGTGTAATGGAGGATGAGTGTGTATTGCCTCTGACCAGAGGTTACGCCATCCTCCTCCCCCCTTCAGCTGGGGGGTAAGACTGTGCAAACTTGGCTTCTGTGAGCTGTGCTCTGCCCCCACCCCAAACTCAGCCAGAAATGATTCTCAGTACAGCTGGTGGCTTCAGCCTCTGTGGACGCATTCCTTTCCCTCAGACTGAGATGATTGAACAATAGGCTTTTCCCTTTATCTAATCTCAGCAGTTTGGCTCGCAGTCCAAAGTCCCAGTCAGGTATCTTCAGGGAGGCTTCTCTGATCAAAACTTTATATCAATGTTTGAGGCATGAACTATTTTCAGTCTCTGACAATAATGGATTGTTAAAAACTATGCTACGGGCACTAGGTAATGGGACATGGAAGTACTGGGATGTGAATTTGGCAGAAGCCACTTGGCTAGTCAATACTAGGGGATCTGTTAACCGCCCTGGTCCCGTCCAAACTAAACCCTTAGACACTGTGGAGGGAGACAAGGTTCCTGCCCTACACATAGGAAAGTGGCTGGGGAAGTCAGTGTGGGTTGCGTCCCCCATGGGGAAGAGCAAACCCATTCGTGGGATTGTCTTTGCCCAAGGACCTGGGTGCACTTGGTGGGTAATGCGGGAGGATGGGGAGACCCAGTGTGTGCCCCAAGGTGATTTAACCTTGGCGTAAGAATAATGTATGTTGGAAGTTGTATGTTGTAGGATGTAAAGTAGAAGGGACATGAGCTGACGAAGAACGAATTTCAGCAAGGAGCAAGAAAAAGGCCACAATGAACAGGGATGGTGCCAATACTCGACCATCAAGTATACTATTCCTCCTGCCCTGACCCCACATTCTGCTGGAATGGAGACCACCTGGAAGGATGTGAAAGGACAGGAGATAGTAGTTAATGTTATGGGGATGGTTTAAGGATGTAGCTTAAATTGCATGTGTGAGTAGGAAAGGATTATATAGGATTTCTGAGCATGATGTAAATGGTATGGAATAAGGGGTGGAGATTGTATTGGGTCTGACTGGGGTAAAGCTCACAGCCCTTACAGTGCTGTGCTTTCTATTGGTAGCTGGCATTGATAGCAGGCCGGTGTTTTGGCTACTGCCAAGCAGTGCTGTCCCTCTGACATTCCCTCCCTCCCACTGAAGGGGATGGGGGTGGGCAAGATCCTGGGAGGGGACACAAGCAGGCCAGCTGATCCCAGTCAGCCAAAGGGATATTCCATACCATATGACATCAGCTCAGATCCATAAGGGAAGGAAGAGAGGAGGAGGGGGAGGCACTCAGGACTCGTCCATGTTTGCCTTCTTGAACAACCATTATGCGTGCTGAAGTCCTGCTTCCCAGAAAGTGTCCGGACATCGCTACTGATGGGAAGTAGAGATTGATTGTGTTTCTCCTCAGCTCTTGAGTGTGCAACTCTCAGCTTGCTTGCTCTATTTTTCCCGCTGTAATAAAACTGCCTTATCTTACCCTGGTAGTCTTTTTCCCATATTATTCTCTCCCCTCTTCCAGTGGGAGAGGGAGTGATAGAGTGACTGAGTGGGCACCTGGCATCTAGCCGGGGTCAACCCACGACAGTGATGCAAAAGCAGGCTCTTACCACCTCCCACCAGCAGACCAATGCCCAGTCACTCTCCAATTTTATTGTTGAGCATGATGTTATAGGGGATGGAATGCCCCTTCTGTCAGCTGATGTGAGCAGCCCGGGGTGTCCCCCCTCCCAGCCTCTTGCTCGCTCTCAGCCTGCTTGCTAGAGATGGGGAGCAGAATGAGAAACAAAGATGGCCTTGATTCTGCACCAAACACTGCTCAGCAATAGCTAAAACACTGGTGTGTTATCAACTCTGTTTTGGTCACAGTCCTAAAACACAGCACGCTACAGGTTGTTTGGAAGAAAAATAACTCCCGGTAAAATCCAGAATAATAGAAAAGAAATATATTTTCCCTCCCAGAAACAGTTTCTGCAGACATAGTCTATATGACAGTCCCTTGGGTTGTCAACAGCCTGAAGAGCAGACCCTGAAGCTGGAAGAAGCTCATGCCCATTAAATATCTCAATACCATCTGCAAGACTTTGCACTAATTGTGTGAAAGTCAGCACTTCAGGTCAAGAGGCAAGAGCCATCTCTCAAGTGTGCCGAGCCTGTATTCCCTTCATGTCAGAGAAAGTCATGTTATAAGATTATATGGCTGCAACCTGCTGAACAAGTTGTTTATCAAAGGCAGAAAAGCATTTGTAACCCATTTCATTAACCTGAGCTAGCAGATCACGGAGCCTCAGACAGATCTCGCTAGCTTCCACTGACAGGTCTGTGCATAGTTATCATTTTTGCTCCTGCCTAGCCCTTGAGTCTGGCAGGGAAAAAAAAAAAAAAAGAGGTAAGAAAAAGAAGCTGTAAATTACAATTCATAGGAGTGAATTATACGTTTTTGAAATGTAAAAAGCCACATAATTGGTAAGAGCAACTCAAAACAAAATACACAGGAATATGGTCTGACTGATCCACCATGTATCATCTGATAACAGTGAAAACATATTTATTTTTGGAGAATACAGGTTGTCTTCAGTAGCTCTCTACACTGATACTTAGTGGCTGCTCTTTCCATGATCTGATGGCGAATTTACATTATTTTACACTTTCCCCCAAAAGAACAGATTTTGAAAATGGCCGGTACCAATGCCTCTTATTTTTGGCTTTAGCCTTTTCACTTCCAAACTCAATGAGAAACTATACTCTACAAATCAGTTTGATATCTCCATTCTCTCACATACTTTGGCAGATAGGTAAAAAACAACACATTTTTCTACTTCTTATATCAACACTGCAAACATGAATAATCCCTTGTTTTGTACTCTACATCTAAAGTCAATGATTCTGAAAGAATAAAGAAAAAAGGTTTCCAAAACACTACTGTATAGCCTTCACAGCACTGTGAAAAGCTGTGATATAACAGAAAAGTCTTTTATAAACACAAATGTAACAGCACTAGTATTCAACTAGCTGCTATAATGAAGTTATTAAAGTAATACTTTACAGAAAATTATACGATGAACGAACAGATTTTTGAGGCAAAACACAGAATTTGCATTTCTAAGAGAAATTAAATACCTCTAAATGTTTATTGATTTTTGCCAGCTCTGCTGCTGATTTTTCATCCTTCGTCTGTAGATTTTTGTCAGCTCCTAGCTCAAGCAACTTCAAAATTACACTTTTATGTCCATGCTGTGCTGCCCACATTAATGCCTGCAAAGAACAACTTTGTTTTACCAATTTTACATATGGAGCAAAACTCAACAGTTTCAATGAATAAAGCATGGACCAATCTGGAGACAAAGACAATTAATGCAAGAGGATCTCAAAGTGGTGTTAAAGCAGAAAATCCTGAGGAATGTTTCTCAAAAAGCTGTACTTTGAAACAAGCTAGTGGGTACTCAATTTTTAAATTTTTTTTTTCATTAAATACAATACAGAAAATAAATCACTTACTGTATATCCATTTTCATCTTGAGCATTTATGTGTGATCCATGAGCGACAAGAAAAGCAACAACCCGAGGATAGCCTTTTCTAGCTGCATACATCAGTGCAGTCATTTGTTTCCTGAAAGAAAAGGTGCCAGGTGAAAAAAAGTATGTCAAAATGCAAAAAGGAAAAAAAAAAAGGTGGCACACTTCTATTTTAATTTAAAAAATTATTTTAAAAGACACAGCCTAAGTGATGTGTATTGGAGGAGAAAGATTATAGTTTTGGGTCACTACTAAGTAAGAAGAGTTAAGCAAAAATATTCTACTACTGTTGTTTAATTAAAATCGATTGTATTTTAAAAAGCAATAGGTTTTCATGAAAAATACTACGTATTGCTTGTAACGTACAGCTCTATGTAAAAAACCTGCTTACTAAAGATTATTTTGCTGGGATATATCTGAGGGAAGGACTGCTCTTCCTAATACTGGGTTTCTTAATACTAAGTTCATCAACCACTAGAGGGATCCCAAAATGCATGTCTTAAAGCAACTGCCTTAAAATTCCTGCCTCCTTCCAGAGAGTATTGCTAGAACTAAGGCTTTGCACATCTTTCTTTGGTTTTGATCATTCATACAAGGATAATGTTTTGTCTTAGGCAAACACAGTTAAAAGCATACTGAATGAAATCCAGCAATGTTACAAATTTGAAACAACTTTCTGCTAGGGGAAAAAGGTCAGTCACACAGAGATAAGCAAAATGAAAGATAACCAGACCTTCAAGACATACAGTCAACAAAGCAAAGGAACTTGGTAATGGAGCAAAAAGGCTTGCATCTGTCTAGAACTAACTTAGTTCATCAACACTACAAAAGCAGAAGTTCTGACTGTATGTGAAGAGACATTTCACCATGGAGCTCAGCCAATCAGTGGAACTGGTTGCTCAGAGAAGTTTTTTAGACTCCATCTTTAGTGGATTTCAAGACCAGATGGCAACCTAGCCCAATTTTATAACAGAAGTAGCTTTAAAGAAGTTGGACTAGAAACCTCCTGAAATCCCTTCTGACCTGAATTACCCTGTGAACCTATGAAGATTACTATAAAAATAAAAAAAACTATATTCTCCATCTTCAACTTAGTAACTGATATCTATATCTCACTATCTCTATATGTCTCTATAGAAATCCTATACAGAGACATATACAGATATCTGGATTTTAAAGAATGAGCAGAAGTTGATTATAACCTAATAATTTGTAACAACAAAATTCCAACTTGTTTGCCCAACATGGACACTCACTTCCATGCTTATTTCTTTTCAGTGGTAGGTAGCCTTTGACAAACTTCTCATGCCATCACTTTTGAAGTATTTACTATTTACATCTGATTGCAAAACCAATCACACCTGATTTCATTTTTATTTCTCCTGCTCTCAACCTTTTTTTAAATTTGATACTACTTCACAATTACCTTTTGCTTTTTCAAGGGAAAAGTACTAAACAAAAGCCCTGAGGCTACAGAATAATCTTTTCTCCAAAGAATATGATGTAGTTACAGCAGTATAGTACTGCAGACATGATATCTGAAATCAAGCCAACAACTCAATGATACTAAAACAACTAAAAAAACTGCTCCATTTGCAAGTAAAACTCAATGAATACAACATTTAAAAGTCCATCAACATGATTGTGCAATTAGTACGGCAAGCATTCCATTTTAATGCTTGAGTTTTAATTTCAAATATTACAAGCTGTTTCAGGATAGAAACACATACATTGCTGCACAAATTTGCACCTCTACATGCAAGGGGGTGCCCTGAACCATCCCATGAAAGCAGTGTCTATTTACATGTACAGCCACAGGAGGGAGACAAGAACATCGGGGAAAACAAACCTTATTCTCCTAACCCTGCAATGAACCCCCATAACCACAACAGCAAGCTTTAACATGGCAAATCCACTGTTTCCTGTTCAAGTTGAAGAGAAAATAAAAGTATTGGTACATCTTAGTGCAATCTAATGTTCATGGAGAGTGTAGTGATAATCATCCACACAGAAGATCTTAAGAATCCTTTCATCATTTTGAGGAACTGCTCTGTTTCAGCAGTCTGGCTTGCACATTGACCTTCCTGTCCAAACACCCATTAAGTCCTTTTGTATGGTACAACTTGCCACATGACATTTGTCTATATTGAATATGATACTCAAGTCATAGTCAGTAAATAAATAAAATCTTAAAAGACATATAAGAAATTTATTAATTAAATATCTATGTTTGCTTCCAGTTTTGCAGCACCTATATAAAAAGCAGGGTCTCATGCAAATGAAGAGAGATTTTTGTTTGTTTGTTTTTATCTTCAGAATCACAGAAAATTCTGAGTTGGAAGGGACCCACAAGGATTATAGAGTCCAACTCCTGGCCCTGGACATGACAACCGCAAGAATCACACCACATAGTTGAGAGCATTGTCCAAATGCTTCTTGAGCTCTGTCAAACCTGGTGCTATGACCATTTTCCTGGGGAGCTTGTTCCCATGCCTGACTACCCTCTGGCACAAGAACCTTTTCCTAATACCCAACATAAACATCCTCTAACACAGCTTCATGCTCTAAGTCTCCCTGCTTTTATATTAAGACTAGAGAAAAAGACAAAAATGGAAGCTTTTTCAGTTTTTAGGGCCACCCAAAACTTTGTATGTGATGTGTACACAAAGATACAACCAGAAGTTCTTACAGACTCACTTCAACTTGTGGAAAAAATGGGGCAAAATTTAAATCACAAGACAACAAGCTGAGTAGAACAGACCTACTACCCTGAAGCCTCCTACCTTGGATAATTTGGAGCCATGACAGAACTGGTGATAAAAGTTTTGTCTCCTAGATGGCAAGCATCTGACTCCAAAATGTGTTGAATAGCTGTCACTAAACTGAATCTGTGGTGCAGAATTCATCACACTTGACAAATATACATGCTTATGTTTGGGATCATGACCTCAAGCAAGACAAACTTCACTTTCCTGGAAAATTTCATAAGAGGAAGGAGAGGAGATGTCTCCTTTTTACACACAGGTTTCTTTCCACTGGGGAGACATCTATAGAAAATACAGTATTTCAAGTTGGTGATCTTGACAAGTTGTAAGTAAAGTCTCATAACTGGATATGTGTTTATTAATTAGACCATTGTATCAATAACACTAGAAAAAATACAGCAGGTAGAAAACAATTTAACCCTGAGTTTAGTCTCAGTCTTTTCTTATTGAGATCGCCAAGCAAGGAAATGATGCTGCAAGACACTATTTTAGTCTATTGATCTGTAAACTGAACAGTGCTTCAGATAAACAGGAAGCGTCTTCAGAAGCTTTTGAAGCCAGTTTCCCCACTCCACTGCAGCACATTAAGCCTGGAACTGAGAAATTAAGTGGCAACAGTGTGGTCCCAGCAACAGAAGATAATCTATTAGCCCATTATCTGGCTTACTGGGATTTAGTGATGAAGTGGGAAAACCTATATCACAAGTAATATTGGAAGAACATACTTTAGTATAACTTTAAAAAAGGTTTTTAAAAACACTACTTTTAAAGATTTCCAGGCCTTACAAAGAGATAAAGTATATAATTAACATTTTGGAGCAAGAGGAAGGTGAATGACATGAGATAAGCAAAACAAATTTCTCAAGGCAGCATTCACTTAAATGAAGCATTCAGGCTATAGTAGCTCTACAATGGCTGTTCAGAGCAGGTCTTACAATGCCTTCTTGTTTCACCTAGCCATTACTCTACTTGTTTGACTTCCAAAATCCTTTACCTAGCACTTATGCTTTGATACACTACATTCTCATTAAAAAAACCAGTTTTTAAAGCCACGAATTCTCAGTTTCCAATTCTGTTTCAGCAAAAATATCCTAAGTTATGCTATTGAATATCTTCTCAGAACTGTATCCCCTTGCAAAGAAACCATCTACCTACCCACTCCTAAACTCACCTTCTTTCTTTGCATTTCAAAAATCAGTTTCTTTCCCACTAGTCCTTCCCCACACCACACACAATAAATAAGACCCACTCCCTCCAAGTTTCTGTGTATCACCTCCAGATTACATGAAATAAAAGAGCCTACTGGTTGCCCTGACAGCACAAAAGAGAAAGGATAAACATTAAACCCTGCCTTACATGAAGGTTAAGTGTTCTGCTTTGCATTCACACACATTCCAGTTGTTGGTGGACAAAAGAGTAGCTTCCTAGAATCATTCTGGTTTTTACATGCTGAGAAAGCCAATAACCTGTGGTAAGCTGTCTTGGTTTGAAAGACAGGTGTCTGCTAAGGAAGGCAGGAGCCCCTCTTGGAATGGAAAACTGTAACCCCTCTCCCTCTGAATTATTATAAATTTGAAATCAAGGGGCTCTCAGGCAAAGATATGGGAATAGGAATAACAGTTCTTTACTAGAATCTAAAACAAAGCTAACAAATAACAGCAACTGTGGCATTAACCAACAAACAGAACCAGAAACCCAGTGGCAGCCTGCTTGGCTTCAGGCACCTTTCCCTTTGGTGCAGTTCCAGTCACAGCCTGCAGGGGGCGCTCCAGGTGCGATGATACCCCAGCAGCTGCAGGGGGTGCTCTGGTGCGAGCTCAGGCAACGCGTGTTAATGGCAGCCGCCCGGGGGCAGGGAGGGATGGAAGAGAGGCTTTGCTTCACAAACCCTCAGGGGCAGCTGGTGCCGGTGCCCCAACAGGATCCTCGGACACAGCGAGCTGGGACAGCAAGAGGCCTCAGCGGGCAGGGGGAGCACAGTTACAGTGTAGCAAAAACTCAGAGCGGCGCCGGAGGAGCGGGGAAGAGACAGACCAGTGGCAGCTCGGCTCCTGGTGGGGTAGGGAGAAAACTCACAGCAGAATGACAAGCAGCTCTGTGCTGGTTTCTCAGTGGCCGTGGGTTTGATAGCATAGGGGTCAAAATGATTTTGGGTTTGTAGTAGTTTTAGGTTGTGGGAACGATAGGCCTTGTAGGCTTAAGGTAGGCCTTAGGTGTTGTCTTTGTTAGGTTAAAGTGTAGTTACGGAAACCGTCGTACTTGTGTGCTTTTTCTGTAACGATTGCTTATGACAAGATTAATGAGATGATTGCTTAGAGGGTACTAGGAAAGGGGGACTGAAAATTATGTTTGGGTAAAAGCAATATACGCAATAGCAATGGTATCGAAGCTGAAACTCATGCTTGAGTGAAAACAATGTATCCAAGAGAGTAGTATAAATGTCACCATTTTTCGGACCCAAGGCGGAGCCTGATTTGAGGTCCGACACAACCCCTGGCTCCCAGGGCCCTTCATTAAAGCACCCATATAATCATTCTGTGATTATGTGTGTTCCTATGCGAACAGGTTCAGCAAAACAGCAGCTCCAACCGTTCGGCTCTGAGGGTCCTGAGCGAGAGAGCCAACCCTTCCCCTGCCCTTGCTTTTTTCCAGTCCCGAAATCTCGTGTTGTCCCTGCTTCCTGTGAAAAATTTCCCCTGCCCTGTCAAGGAGAAAGCCCCTGGCCACATACTTTGTTCTCTTAAGTACCCAGTCATTAGTTCCCTAGCAATCCATGGGAGAAAAATTCCTGAAGGAAAAAAAAAAAACCAAAAAAACTAGATCCAAACCCAGACATAAGCTGATCACACAGGAAGTACTTTCACAATAATCTCAACTCACTGACAGTTCTGATCACTCCCACAGAACATCCTGCTCGCTCTAATGAAACAGGTGAAATGGGACTGCAGTGCCACAGAGGGGGGCTGTTTGATCCCATAAGGCAATTTATTGTGTTTCATTCTCATTTCTGAACACAGAGCAAGAAGCCCATGAGAAACAGCAGCTGCTGCCTGAGCAGACCTAATGATGGAGTGGCATGCATATGTGTCAAATACTGGAAAGGCATAAACGCAGCTCAAAGGTTTGAGATGAAAAGGTCTGGATTTTTCAAACCTCTGCTTTTATTTGGCACAAATGGGACATTTCTGATTGTCACTTAATTTATCTTTTCATTTGAGAAAGACTACTACTGCAAGAGTGAAAAAGCCACAACCATATCTGCTGGATGCATGAATAACTCATGTTAGCACAAGGTCTAAGGACACAAAAAGATAGTAAACAGATATTTGTATATAAAGATCAACCATGCAAAACATACACTAAGTTTATAAATAAAATTTAAAAATTAGAATTCCTACCTCTTGTGTCAGCATTCATACTCTTTTCCCCCAAAGTTTAGCCAAAGGCCTGTCCAAATGCAAACCTGCAGCTCTGCACTCTCACATTTCCAACACCCAAGACAAAGTTAATAATGCAAAGACTTCCCCTATTTTTTAAGGCAGGATGTTTATTCTAACACCCAGCTGACAACAACAATATGTAATTATTTCAGAGTATGTATCTTTCTCTTCTCTCATGGACAATTTCTAGTCTCTCTGATAAGAATAAAAGAAGAGGCAATATGATTTAGGAAATGCAGAGGACATATTTCTTGCCCTTATACTTCAGTTAAGTGAATAATTAAGATTAATTCATATTTTGTTCAGCTGAAGAACATACTTATAATTTCATAAAGCTGATCAGAGTCTTATTTACTCAGATTAACAATTGTACTAATAGATATGAGTATCTGGGTACTAATCTTTTCTTATACAAACAGCAGTGAAATTACAAGAAGTACGTACACTTCACCACCACCAACAGCTATGTCTATAAATACATCTCTGTGTAATAACATTAAATTTTGTACTGTATTCACAGATGTGACGTTTTTGATACCTGCAAGTAAGGTTAGGGTCAGCATTCCTTGATAGAAGCAGTTCGACAGTGTTTGAGATGTTCTCCTCTGAAGCTTGAGCAGTGCACGCTGCCATCAACATAGTGTATTTATCTGTTTGGAAATTTGCAGTTAGAGAATTACATATGTAAATGTGAATACCATGCTAATCCAGAAGTTCCTTTAAAAGTCTTTATATTTGCTAGAGTTGTTAATCAGGTTTTGATACTCTACAATATTTGGAAAAGGCTAACAATCTTATTTTCCTATCTGTGAAAGTCACTAGAATGATCAGGTAAGACAAAGGCACCTGAGGAGATACTCAGAAATATGAGAGTGAACAGCAGTAGTAAAACATCTATTCCTACTGAAGTTTAGAAAAGTTTGCAAGTACCCTAAAGCTACAGTAGGAGCTTAACTATAGATGCTTATTTCTCAAAACACATTCCATACCAGTAGATTCACTCCCTGTTCCTCCCCTCCAGTAAAAAGAAGTAACAGCTGACAGGAAGTTAACTGCAATGGATAGAAAAAGGTACATGAAATGTATTATGAACACATAGTGACACCAAGCTTGGGGAGAACAGAGGTCCATACAAAGGACACTTAAAGCAAAAGGGCTTCATGATAGGCCTTAAGGAGGAAGAATTAAATTTATTAACTTACTATGGTCCAGTAGTGGCAGGAGAAGTATTAAAAGTATTGGTTTAGATGTGGATTTAAAGAGCATCTACACAGTCCATAAGAATACCAGCATATTTACTACTCCAGCTTGAAACCAGCTGGGTGTTACATGCCACCTTGGCTCACAAATCAAAACTGTACAACTGCTGTTTGCTGTTTACACAGGAGACCTCCTTTCCCATGATTACCATGGTTTCCATATGGGAAACATAACACCTCAAAGACCTTAGCAAGTTAGCTGGCCCCAGTGTCATTTAGAAGACTGCCATTTGAGTAACTGCCCATTTCGTTTATTGCACCAACTTGTGAACAAGTTCCAACATGCCTTCATCCATTGAAGAAGTACAATATTAGCTGCACCTACTTCATATCCTATCAAGTGTTACAATATATTTTCTAATTTTCTTATAGAAATTTTAAGACTCTGTATAATTAACATCTTCATTCTTCAATGAGGTCAGATTTCATTATAGTTAAACATGAAAAGTTATGTACTTTACCCCCACTGTTCTCACCACTTCTTGTCCCCCACCTCTACAACTTAGTTCTACATTTAAATTCATTTGGTTTTTTAATATACCATCTTTTAATTTTCAACTGCCTCATGTACAAATTACTTGATATGCTGACAAATTTTTACTCAAATTGTTTAACCTGGTTATCAACTAGAACATGAATGGAAAGATGGCAGGACTTTAAATAAAGCACTGTCAATCTGGAAATGATATTCGGGAGGAAGCTGCAGTTGTATTTATATCCATTACCTCAGGTAGTAATGAAGAGTGGGAAATTAATTTCTGTTAGCCTACCTATAGCTCATACACATGAGCAAGAGACGAAAGGGAAGAAACACCTTGGAATTCTTAGATTTCTCTTTTACAGAGAATAACTGCTAAAAAACTTCAAAAAAGGTAAGTTTATTTTCAGACTAGATGAAAAACCCAGTAGATCTGGTGAAATTACTCCTCAAGGATGTAACATTTTGAACCCATCACATAGTGAATGATATATTAGTTCTTGTCGACTACCAAAATGGTAAAATTAAGTAACTACTTATAAAGACTGACTGAAGAGTGACTCAAGGTGATTGACAGTATAGCTGTTTATTAGGATTATAAGCTTTAAAGGCTAATTATTATAGGGTCACTTGTATGATTGCCTGCTGACATGAAAAATAGCAGGAGGACTGGTGAGATTTGGTACCCCCTTAGGATAGCACAGCTTTACTGAACACACGTGGCCTGACCCAAACCAATGACTTACAAGGATGCTCCTGGCTGGCCAGAACTCTGCTGCCTATGTGTCCTAGTTACAGTTTCCCTACACAGTCTAACAGGCAAACAAGCCAAGGAAGCTGATCCTAGCAAGGTGCCACTTTGGGCAAAGACAGTTGGTCACACAAATGAAAAAAATGCCACGCATTTGGTACTTACCTGGTCAGCCTAAACTATTGCCCATAGCAGTTTCTGCCCCATTTATAGCTTTATACAGCCATAAACAAGGAACAGGTATGAGCTGTAGGCAGACACACAGAAGTTCTCTGAAACTGGCTACAAGGACAGTGATTAGAAGAAGGCACAATTGCTTTTGGTGTAGGCAATCTACTCTAATCTCATACTCTGATCAACTGCTAAGAGATTAGAGAAAACTTTCAGAGCCGGATTTGTACCATCTGCATTTCAGTCTTCTACTACTGCAAATACTGGCAAGTTACTGGAAAATATGATCACTGTTTTTATGAACTTGGCAGTACAGTGGGATAAATCTTCCAGTGCAATGGAAGAGATTGAAAATAACCACAATTTAAGTAGAAAAAGTTATTAGGCCATTAAAATTGACAGAGGAACTGATACTGCTTAGAAGCTACACTGAACTCCTACAGAAAAAGGTGATCTAGCAACACACTGAAGAATGGTTTTCTTAATAGAAAATAGAAAAATTGCACTCTAGTTTTAGAGAAGTCCACATTAGTTTCCCATGAAGTCAAAAGCTATTCATGTTGTTTGAGATGTTATCTGGTTTCTGCACCTACATACTTCATAACAGCATCAAACACAGGAAGTTTTACCTGCACAACTTTACACTACAGTTTTTGAGCAAGTACTTCCAAACACTTTTTTAAAAAGTACTTGGGATTTGGGAGGTGTGGGGGGAAGTGGAATTGAGAGAGAAAGAACAAGAAAATGCATCAACTGATTCCAGATCAATTCCAAGAACACAATTTTTACTTTAAAATCACTACTTTTCCTTCAAAACTGTGAAAGGTAGAGTAAGTCCCAGTTCCACTGTGAACTTTTGATTTTTTTTCCCTACATATGTAAACAAGAGAATAAGGACAGGGACAATGCCTGGTACTGAGCATTACCAGCCAGCATTTTTCATTCTCATCTTATCTATTTCAAAACATGCATTAGCACCTCTGTCCAGAAGAAGACGTACTACTGCAAAGTTAGCTACACTGGCTTCACACATCAGGGGAGTCCATCCAAACTGAAAGCTAGTTTATATGCTGATACCTGTCAAAATTTAAGAAATTTAAATAATGAAACTGCATCACAACAAACACGCTTTTTATAAAACTTATTATGTATCATTACAAAGGTTACACCCTGTTTGCCTTTAGTACAAGGGAGAGATATCTCTAGCGGCATTTTCTTTTCTTTAATACATCCTTATTTAGAACAACAGAAAGCAACTTTTAAAATTGACATCAATGTAACCCAGTCCTCAATCCAAGGAGTTAAGTACAACAGAAAGACTAAATTAAAAACCTCAAACATTTAGCTGCAAAAGTATTTTCATATAAGCACACAGAATCTGTTTTCCCTACTTCTGTGCACTAACTTTCTTCAATTAAAATGAAAAATTTTGACTCTTGCCAAGCCAAGAGGACTGCTGTTGAAGCAAGGTGCTTATCAGGCAATTAAGATCACAACATCTAGGGTTTCCTGCTTCACAGCTCCTTTTATTCTCTGTCCTGCAAGACAGTTAGCTAGCAGATTTGTGTTCAGCACTAACAAAATACTATCTCAATAAAAAGAAGAAATAGGATACTGTGCAAGGTTCAAACACAATCCAGAATTGTTTGTTACTCTTTGTAATAGCCAGAATGGCTAAAATGGCTAGAAGCATGCCTGTCAGACAACCCAGCCCTTCCAAATGCACTGAGAACCAAGTACCAGACTGAGACACTCATCTGACAACTTTCTAATAAAAACTTGTATATATTTTTCAATGCTTCAACAAATATTACTTCCTCTAGAAAAGTTTCCATCAGCTGGTTCCATATTAGTCCTACAGTGACTGTGGATAATCAAAAATACTTCTTTAGGAAAAAACACTCCAAAAAACCCCCCAAAACTATCCTAAGAAATTTGTGACAGTTAAGCTATGTGCATACTTTTCCCATGCAAAATGTGTACTTTCCCTGTCTTGGTACTATGTCAAAGATGTGTTCACTGTAGCAATATGAAGTCATTAAATCTGAGGGACTAACAGGTCACTGCTCTTGGATTGATTCTTTAATTTCTTAAGATCACTGGAATTGTAGAATCAATAAAGAGGTAGCAATTCAATGAAAGCCATATGTTGAAGCATTCTAACACCTGGAAGCCACAGAATTTACAATCAAATCTCCTTAGCAACGTACACATACAAACTGCAGTTAATGTCACTGCACACTGGCCCGTCTGCAGTGTACAAAACTTTTCATTGAAGCCCACAGAAGTTCTACAAGGGGAGCCAGCAAATGTCCCTTAGCAGTCATATCAGAATTTCTTTGTAAGTCACTTCAAGAATTTAGCAACTGATATTCAACAGCCCACTGAAGTAATACTAATAAGAAAAAAATACCCAAAAAACTGTCACCCTGTCAGCCTTAAAAAGTCTCTTTTCCTCATGAGAAGAAAAGCAGTCCATGTAACTACAGCTCCCATCTAGAGCTTTTTATTTTAATACACTTCAGAACAATAGTGACAGATTGTGGCGGCCGTGGAAGTTACCTCTGAGACTCCAGGGGTTGCAGAAGCCCAAGAAGAGAAGAAAGGACTTTGGTGGAGGGCTTCCAAGACTGCTAAGCTCCCCCCAGGGACTGAAGTGACCATGGTTTAGCCCACGGCAAACTTACTTGGTTACTAGTTATGTCTATCATCTCCCCCCTTCTAGAAGGTTACCTGTTACTGGATGATTGATTCACTGTTACTCCTTACCTCCTCCCCTCTCTCCCGTCCATTGGACTGGTGCCCTGACCCTGCCCTTGTTCCTCCCGGGACCCTCAGATGATTGGTTAGTACATGTCCCTCATAAGGTGGTCGCAGAGAGTATTCGGGGCTTTTGGTCCCTGGATTCCCTCTGTGCTGGACTTCCTGCAATAAAGCCACACACAATTCATCCATACCAGAAGTCCCTCTCGCCTTATTTCTACTTCAGCAGCTAGCGATCGCAGCTCCTCGCTCCCGGCACATCACCCTGCTGGGCAAGCAGCTTCACTGGCCGGTGTCTAAGTGACACTGCCAGAGTGCTCCTTCAGGACAGGGACACTTCTAGAACGTGGCCAGCTCGAGGCTGTCTGGAATCCGGACCGGACACCAACAGCTAGCGAACAACAAATAATCCATTTGGCACTTATATAGAGAAGGCATTTTCCTCAGTGCTTTCTTTACATCTACAGCAGCCAGTATCTGCCATGATGTTGGTGCTATTTCCAAGTTCTAGAAGTAGAATGATCTATTTGGCAATATGTTGTTTGTTGTGTTACCTGCTTCGGTCCCACCTTGGTACCGGCAGCGGAGTCCTAGCGCTACCCTAGGAAGCCGTTCGCGATCGGGAAGACTTCCTCGGAGTGCCGACTGCGGGCACAGCTGGTCCGCGTTCGGTCCGGGGAGATGTTGCCCCCAGAGCGTGGTGAAACAGCAAAGAACTACCAGAGAAGGAGGTCTCTTGGTATGTGATTTCGGTAGGTTTATTGCCTCCAAAGGGAGCACATGGACCAAGAGCCCAGAGCAGCTTATTACATCGGTATTTAAGGGAGGAACAACACCCAATAGGATGAGGGCAGGGGACAATACAGGGGAGGGGCTGGGGTACATGATCAAATGGGGTTTAGGGAGGGGAGGGGAACAGAGAGAACAACGAATGAACTATGGAGTGACAGGGAATTTCCCAGAGCGGGAATACATAACAGACAAGTCCAGTAACCAATAGCAGGAGCTTGGGTCCGTGGATTGGTGGTCCAACTGCTGCCCCTGGTGTTGCCTTCTTGCTGTGAAGGCAGGCAACCTGGTTCAAGAACGACAGCACGGCAGCTCGGCCTCACCCGAGCTACTCGGGCCATGGACTCACAGACACCAATGTGGTGGATGGTCAAATGGCCTTTATTATCTTATCTCATGAGGTTAAATAGTCTAGGGGGCTTCACTACGTCAGAAAGGGGACGGTGGGATAGCTAGGGTTAGTAAGGAGTGGAAAACTACTGGGTTAGGAGGAGTTGCATACTTCGGGTGATCTCTTATCATGCAGGAATGAAGGGAGGAAGATTCCATGCTGCCCTCTGCTTTCCGTCACATCGCGAGATCTTCCGTCCGCCTGTCCCTATCTACCACACTTCCCCCCCCTTTTTTCACAAATGAATGAGGTAGTCATAGATACATGTATTGAAGTGAGGTATGAGGTAGTAACTTGACAAGGGAAAAGGGGTTTGGTATACCTGAGTAGATTTCGCAAGGCAAGTTAGAAAAGTCTTGCGATTGACAGTGTTTACAGTTTGGATTACAGCATTTGTTGATGTTCTAAAAACAGAATGTTGGCCCGTTCCAGACGGGTCTGGATAAAAGAGACTAGTTTGTTCAGCAGGCATGGTCCAAAGGTAAAAGCTAAAAACAACATTGCCAATGGACCTACCAAGGCGGAAATTAGTGTGGTGAGCCATGGTGATTGATTGAACCAGGACTCAAACCAGCTCTGTTGGGCTTCCTTGTCTTTCTGTCTCCGAGCTAGCCTATCTCGGAGCTCTGCCATGGAGTCTCTGACGACTCCTGTGTGGTCTGCATAAAAGCAGCATTCCTCTTTCAAGGCGGCACACAAGCCTTCTTGCTGCATGAACAAGAGGTCTAATCCTCGCCTGTTCTGCAAGACCACTTCTGAGAGTGAAGAAACTGATTTCTCTAGAAAGGAAATGGATTTCTTGATCCTCTGCAAGTCTTCATCGATGGTCATTTGTAGCTGAGACAGTCCTTGGTGTCGGGTCGCAAGAGCTGAGACACCCGTGGCCGTTCCGGCTGCTCCCAGGCCGAGCAGCATTGCAATAGTTACACCTGTTATCAGTTCTCTTTTGTGGAGCCGGTCGGGTTTCTCAAGAGAGGTGGTACATCTCTTCGTCTGTATGGTACAGGACCCTAGGAACAATTAGAACTTGGACACAAAAGTCAGTGGAATCATTGAATTTGGCAAGAGACACACAAGGACTCACTCCAGATCGCTGACAAACCCACATCCCAGATGCGGATGGAACCACCCACTTATTCTTTTTGTTGGGCTTGATAACTTTGGTGCAGATGTTGCCTTTCTTTGCTAAGGTTGCATTGCCAAAACATCTGCCTTGACCTGTGACTTGACTCAGGGTGATTCCTCTGCGGGGAGTATCCCACCTGCACTGGTGAGGGGAGTCGGCTGTGGAGTAACTGAAGGGGATATTTAAAGCAACTCCTTCGTAGAAGGGGGGTTTAACATCATAGCAAAGCCAGCAGGAATCAGTTAGGTTCGGGTTGGATTCGTTCAGGGAAAGAAAGGTAGCTTCTAACATACGAAAGATTGGGTCAGGGTCAGACTTGGCTAAACTACTTATCTGGGAGGCATCGGCATGACCGATCAGGGTATCAGTGGCTTTTGTGGGCAAGGCTTTGGAGTGGGTTGTGTTTTTCTCTTCTAGTACATCTTTAATAACTTTGTTTGGCCCAACCGCCCGGGATGCAGGGGGTTGGAGCTTGATAATTTGCACATTCACCCACTCTTTTGATCCTTGAATGACTACTGTCCACGTCCTGCCTGTGGCCCAACTAGGGTGATCTGGCTGCAAAACGGTCACGTTATAGTCAGTGCACCTCCGAGATTTAGGGATTTTATAATAGTTTCGATAGTATTTTTCCTGAAGGATGACAGGTTGTTTACAACCAGTTGGAGCCCAGGTGAACTGTAGAAATTCATCGGGCTTTTGAGGTTCCCACCCAGGTCTCGATGGTCCGGCATTTGTAACAATGGTTTCACAGCCCCAGTACCCACAATATCCCCACCCCGGATAATTGCAGTACTTCTTCTCTGGGTTTGAGGCTGGGCACCAATAGGATAGATGCATATTTGTAACATGAGGGGAATAGGGGTTTATTTTTGGTTTTCCAGGGAATAGATCGGAAATGCGGATCACAAAGGATGGGGCATTCGGTGTGGTGGTTTCTTTGAGCAGCTTGTCATTTGACAGGTGTTGCATGACCCACCTGAATGGCTGATGAGAGTAATAGTTTGGATTGGCTTGTCCTCTGGTAACAAGCCCCAACAGCAAAATCACACAAAAACATTGTTGACGTCTGGGTTTCACCGGTACAGAACTCTTGGGTGCTGCTTGACGGCCTGGAGGTCTGTCATTTTCCTCTGGAACAGGGGTGTACGCTTTACGAGGGTGTCCCACGAGCATGTCCTGTAAACAGAAACTCACAGTTCTCATTAGTCTCATTCTGCTCATTCTGAAGGTCTGGCTTTACTGACCTCAGTGGGCACCACTTGATTTTGCTTTCTTTTTTGACAGCTGCGTACCCCCGCCCTGTGAGTACCAGTCTCCAGCCCCGTTCCCATTCGCCTAGTTCATTTTTAATTATGACTTGTGGGCCCTCCTCTAATGCTCGGGTGGCCCAGTGTTTTTGAACGGGACAGTTTGTTTCATCCCCCCTAGAGAATTGGTTCAGTGCTAGCAAAGCGGTTGCTAGTATACGTGCTTGGTCCCCTGAGGGGATGGAATTTTCAAAGCCTTCTGCTTTTGCTAGCACTTCTAACTTGGCTTTCAGGGTCTGATTTGCTCGCTCAACAATGGCCTGCCCGGTGCTGTTATATGGGATACCTTGCACTAGAGTGATGCCCCATTTCGAGGCGAATTCCTGCACTGGTTTGGAGATAAAATTGGAACCGTTGTCAGTTTTAATCTGTTTGGGGATGCCAAGCCATGCCATGGCTGTCAGCCAGTGCTGAATTGTGGCTCTAGAGTTAGTTTTGGGGTGCTGCGTGGCCACAATCACTCCCCTGTGTCCACTGTCACTGCAAGCCATGCCCGAGGCTTCAGCAGTTGACATAAAGTGAAGTCTGACTGCCAGATTTCTGAGGGCTTGAGACCTCTTCGGTTGATCCCACTGGACCATAGGGGTAACTTCTGGCAATGAGGGCAGGTGGCCACTACATGTTTTGCGTCTGCTGCCGAGATCCCGCATCTCTTCGCCAGTGCCTTGGCTCCGATGTGGAGTGACTCATGTAATTGACGAGCTTTTTGCAGTGTCCACACTCCCTTTGCTGCGGCGTCCGCCTTGTCGTTGCCGGTCTGGAAATAACCTTTAACTGGGTTGTGGCTGTTGATGTGGATGACAGACACGGTGCCCTGTCGCGAGGAGAGTGCTTCTTCCAGCATTAGAGCTGCTGCAGATGTTGACACACCTGGTCCTGACATGGCCAGGCAGAGCCTTGCCACGAATATAGAGTCTGTTACGATGTTGAGGTGTTCTTCTTGGAAGAGTCCACATGCCAAGACCACTGCTGTTGCCTCCAGCTGTTGCACTGACAGTGTGGGGTCACGTGCTTTGATGCAGTGCCACTGTTCTCCCGTCTGCCACACCGCCGCTGCGGTAGAAGTTGTGGAGGAAGCGTCTGTGAAGACCGTCGGTCCTGGCAGCGGTCGGTCCGCGACCTTCGGTGGCACGTCTATGTCCACAATGGTCAGTAGCTGGGTCCAAGGTGGTTTGGCGGAGTAGGAGATTTCTCCTGCGAAGCCTGTGAGAGCAAGGGCTAGGTGCTCCTGTGTCGTGGTTGATTCTGTGATTGGCTGTTTGCGGAAAGGAAGGTGGATTCTTGTCGGCTCGGTTCCCAGGTGTCTCAAGGCAAGTTTTCTGCCCTTCGTGATGAGGTTGGCGATGCATTCGATTCCTGGGGAGAATGCACGGGCCGGATTTCCAAGGACTATCCACTGGATCAGCCGGGACTTCTCTGAAGGCCCTTGGGCTAGTGCTCCCACTCCTCCCTTCGGTGTAAAGTGAACGTATAAATCAAGCGGCATGCTTGGGTTCCATCTGGCAAGGGTGCTGGTGGACATCTGATGCTCGATGAAGTCAAGAGAGCTCGCTGCTTGTGGTGTTAGTTGTTTGGGTTCCCAAGGGTGCTTGCCTTTCAGGAGCTCATGCAAGGGGTCCATGATCTCGGGAGGAATCAGGACGATGTTACGGAGCCACTGCAGGGATCCCACGAGGCGCTGCACGTCATGGAGCGTCTTGATGTCTCGGCAGACCTTCACCTTGGGGGGTGTCACGTAGGAGCTTGTGATTCCTACTCCCAGGAAGGTCACACAGGGTCCTTTCTTGATCTTCGTGCTCATGATCTCGAAGCAGTTTGCTTGGAGAGTCTCCGTGATTGTGGACACTAAGTGATCCACTTGGCTTGCTGATGGTGCAGCGACGAGAATGTCATCCATGTATTGGATGATGGTTGCAGCGGGATAGGAGTGTCGGACTGGCATCAGTGCTTTGTCCACGGTGATCTGGCATATGGAGGGACTGTCCACGAACCCTTGAGGTAATACTTTCCATTGAAAGTGAAGGTTGGGTCTATTGCCATTTGGGAACATGACAGAAAAAGCAAAACGTTCTTTGTCTTCAGGGTGCAGAGGTATCGAAAAGAAACAGTCTTTAATGTCCAGCACTGCGCATGGCTGGCCTTCGGGGATAGCTGAGTTCATGGGCAGCAGTGTCTGAACTGGGCCCATGGGTCTGGCTGTCTTATTTACTTCTCTCAGGTCATGGATGAGGCGGTAACTTTCTCCAGACTTTTTGGGGATTACAAATACAGGGGTGTTCCACGGGCTGATGGAGGGTTCTATGAGACCCTTTTGTAGTTCACGGTCAACCAGTTCCAGCAAGGCTGCCATTCGAGTCTCTGACAGGGGCCACTGCTCCACGTATACAATTTCTGATGATTTCCAAGTCAATTTAATTGGCAGCGGTGGATGAACTGCAGTGGCCCTCATGGTAAATTTGTCATCCTGACTCCTAACAGAGCAAGGATGTCTCTTCCTATCAAAGGTGGAGAGTTCTGTAGAATGTAGGGGTAGATTGCCACTGTCTGTTCTGGTCCCTTTTTTGTGTGAAGTGTTATAGCTACCAACTGGGTGCTTTTCCACGCCCGGGATGGCCCTCCCACACCATTCACTGGGGGGACTTCTGTAAATTGCCAATGTTGTGGCCAATGTGCTTGGGGAATAATTGTACAGTCTGAACCCGTGTCTGCCCAAAACTGAAGCCCTATGACGTGGGGATCCTGACTGCCATAGAGGCGGCATGTCCCCCACACTATCAGGGGCTCTTTCCCTACTTTCATGGCCAGGGCCACCCAGGGGTTCCGCTCTGGGGCGCCCCCTGCTGACCCTGTGGCACAAGTGCGGCTTGTGGCTGTGGTGGGTGCAATGGTGCTGCTGGCGGTGCTGTGAAACTCTGCATTTGCACCGTTTGTGTGGGTGCAGGACTGGCTGTCTCCTGCGGGGGCATAGGGAATGAGGGCCCCCCACCCCACTGGGGGTTGGCATAGATGGGCCGCCTTGCATTCGCAGCGGGAGGAGGCTGGGTGCGGCCCACATGCCCCCTCCCCCTCCCGTTTCCCCGGGGTCGGGATCTGCAGTCCTTAGCGAGGTGTCCCTTCCTCCCGCAGCCCCAACAGGCCCCTCTCACGCGCGCTTGAGATGGAGGCCCCGCCGGGGGAGGCTGGGATTTGTGGGGACAGCCTGTTGCGATGTGGCCCGCCTGTCCACATTTGAAGCATGCCATTGCATTAGTTAGATCATGTACGACAGCTTGAAAAGGGGTTAGCTGTTCTTCCCTAACTACATGTTTGATCATATCAGCCAGGCTGGCTCCGATTGGAACGGAGCGCAAGATTTCTTTGGTAATAGTGTTACTTTGTTGCCGCAAGCAGTCTGCTACAACGGGTCCTTTTGCCGCCGCAGGCAGGGTAGAGGCGTCTACTGCTGCCTGTAGGCGGTCCACAAACTTTGTGAAGCTTTCACTTTCTGTTTGCTTTATGGTGGACCACGGTGAAGGCTTAGCTACCACACGAGATGCAGCACGAATGGCTTCTCTGGCAGCTCGGGTTGTGGCCCTGACTTCCTCAGCTCGCAATTGTGCAGCTTGCTGCTGAGGTGTAATCATCTCATCATGTTTCCCTGTCAGCCTGGACAAGCTCGAGCCATGCAGTGGTTGCCCCGCCCCAGAGGACTGGGCTAATAGGTTCATACAATTGTCTGTCCATTCCTGTTTAAAAACAATCATTCCTGCCCCATCAAAAATCATGCGACCTATTTGTCTAATATCAAAGGGGAGCAGGTTCTCATTGCTAAAAAGGCCGTCTATGAGAGTGGAAACAATCATGGAATCCATCCCCTTTTCTGAGATTGCTTTGACAATCGTTTGTATATCTTTGGGGTTTATTGGGTCATATACTTGTTGTTGGTTTCCGTTTTGCCCCGTGGTTCTCACCGGGAAAGCATGGACTGTAGCTGAGGGCACCCATTCTGCACAAGCTATTTTTATCTTTCCCCAGTCGGTGAATTTGTATTGTGATTGCTTTCCGGCGTGATTTAAAATTTTATTCGTTTTTGTTTCAAATTGTGATAGCTCTGCTTCTTCCGACTCTGTGTCCCTGTCAGTTTCCGATAACTCAGCAGAGCTAGCGGAGCTGTTGTCGGACTCAGAGCCGGAAGTCGACTGCCAGAGCACTTCCGGGATTCCGTGCCTTTTCTTGCGGCTCCGACCCCGCTCCTCCCCCCGGGGGTGGTGCCGGTCCCGCCCCCTGGGCTTGCCCTGCCTCCCGTAAGGGGAGGGCTCTCCTTTAAATGGTAATGGCATTGAGCACGGCTCTTGACTGGGCATGCGCTCTCTGCTGCTCCCCGTGCCCGCGCGTTTGTAGCTCTCTCTTCCCACGCATGCGCAGCAGCGAACACTCGCAATCTTTGTTCGTTCCCGCCGCTGAAACCCTGGCCCCGCCCATCTCCTTGGTCGCCCGCGCCATTTTGAACTGCATAGGGTGGGGGAGGGGGGTTCACCCGCGCTCCCTCTCTAGCTGCCCTCTCGGTTTCCCTGGCTTCGGTTGCCAATCCCTCCCAAAAAGATCGCGCTTATTGCTGCGCTTCCAGCGTTGGATCGCTAACCGGCGGCGGAGGGATGGAGGGGGAAACCGCGGACTATTAAAAATAATAAGTGTACCTCGTGGCTTCGCGGCCTCGTGGTCACCTGCTGGATGGTTGCCTCAGCCGCCCGGGCGCCACCAGGGCTAAGGTTTCCCTGCCCACAGCAACGCTAATCCCAAGTGCTGAGGTTTCGGTGTTCGCAAGCGTGGGTTCTTGCTACCAGTAGCTGCGAAATCAAGACAATAAGGAGCGGCGACTATGCTGGGCAACAGGAACGTTTATTGATCCTCGTCCCAAGCACAATGGCGCCGGACAAGGCTGTGCAGGGACGGATAAACAACTCAGGCAACCAATCACGGCAGAGCAAGGGGGAGGAGTTGGGGCGGGGAGAGGAATCACAAACCAACCGGGAGTAAGGGAGGGAGGGAAAAAGGTTCAGGGACCAATCCGAGAAGCACCTGCACGGAGCTTTCCAGAAACAGGGGAGGATACAAAACTTGACAGACAACACAACTAACAAATTATCAAACAGAGGCGTAACCTAGACTAAATGGACTAAACCAAGGTCGGGATGGCTCCCGGGGGATTCTTTCCACGAGATGGTTTCACCCACCACCCTTCCTTCCGGGAGCCCGGGGCCGACGTTGCCATGACAACTGCAACAGCGGACGTTTGGGAAGTTTCTGCGGGAGGGGGTGGATCCGGCGGGCTCGGCGGAAGGGTCGGGAGGTTTTCTGGGGGCCCCGGGGCGTTTGGATTCGGGTCCGGGGAGGAGGGAAGCGCGCCCGGTCCCCGCGAACCCCCGCTCTCAGATAGACCGCTCTCGGAGTCGGTCTGTGTTATTGCTGCCACTCCCAGCTTAGGAGTAGCTAATAAACATGCACGTGCAGCTTTCCAAGTCTCCTGTTGTTCCAGCGCTCGGCGTAAAGCCGTTTCTACTTTCCCCCACGCTTTGAGACTTTTTCCGCTACTCGAGGACTTTGTGTCCTCAGCTAAAACATTGGTACATTTCCCCCACACCTCTGGGTGTAATATTTCTAGTGGACGCTCAATCGCCCCAAGCTCCAGGAGTTTTGCAATAGCAATATAAAAATCCTTGAGCTTACACTTAATACCCCACTGCTTATAAAGTAAACTCACGACCTTTGCAACGGTTTCCATAGTAACCGCGGGTCCTTGGGGACGTCTCCCCCGCCTGAAGTCAGCTTCGCTGCCCTGGCTGCTGCCGCTTGTCCAGGCGAATCCCGTAGCCCGAGCTCCTCTTCTTCTTCCCGGGTTTCGGCACCACTATGTTGCCTTCTTGCTATGAAGGCAAGGCGACCTGGTTCAAGAACGACAGCACGGCAGCTCGGCCTCACCCGAGCCACTCGGGCCATGGACTCACAGACACCAATGTGGTGGATGGTCAAATGGCCTTTATTATCTTATCTCATGAGGTTAAATAGTCTAGGGGGCTTCACTACGTCAGAAAGGGGACGGTGGGATAGCTAGGGTTAGTAAGGAGTGGAAAACTACTGGGGTTAGGAGGAGTTGCATACTTCGGGTGATCTCTTATCATGCAGGAATGAAGGGAGGAAGATTCCATGCTGGCCTCTGCTTTCCGTCACATCGCGAGATCTTCTGTCCGCCTGTCCCTATCTACCACACCCTGGGAGCTCCGGGGGGGAAACCCTCTGTCCGTGGAACCTGTCCGGAAGTCCTCTGGTTCCGAACCACCGCAACATCTCCCCCTGTCTTTTTACTTAAAGAAAGTGATTTGTTAGTACAATGAAGATAATAACTAAAATCCAAAGCAAAGTCTTGAAAATCTGCAAATAAACAAACAAACATTGTTAAATCATTGTCTCTCTACAGGACTGGGAATGATTGGGGTATGGGAGGTACATGGGGTAGGTTTCAGGAGAGTCTAAGGGGAAGATATCAAGAAGAAGGGTCTCAGTGATTTTTCTTGATGACTGTCGAAGTTTGGAGTTTTCTTTTTCCTTCTCTTCCACGCTGATCTCTGTGGAGCAGCGTCTGTTGGTGGATGCGACTGGATCTGCTCTGGTGGATGTGTTGGGTGGAGAGTTGTGATGCCTACTAACTTCAGCCATCGTGGTTCAAGTGACTGGTCATCTGGGATCACCTCTGATGGGGTCTCCAGTGGCATGGGTGGTGATGGAGAGCAGGACACAGTGGATTCAGCTTTTAATTTCTTTGAGGAGCACAGTGCCGATCCGTTTCCTGAATGGGATGGAGCATGTGGTGCCCAGGAGCCTGTGGAAGACTTAGGTGGAGGGTGATTAGAACTGTTCAGCAGGCTTTGAAGCTGCTGCTTCCATATCTTTTCCCACACCCGATACTGAACCTTAACTAAAATGCCTGTGTAAGAGTCTGGACGGAAATCCCTACCTGCCTCACGACCATCGACAGAAGCAGAGGCCGAAAACCCAGAGACCCTAAGAGGGGGAAAAGGACTTTTGCACAATGAGGTCCAGCCAGATCTAGGTGGGATGCCTGCCAGGTGCCTGGGTGTGCTGCAGAGCTGTGCTGCTGAGCTGTGCTGCAGAGAACCGTGCCGCTCGGCTAACGGGGCGGAAAGGACTGCACAAGAACAATCTGTCTAGTACCGCTGTACCTGTACCCTAAAACAATGGGCCCTATTTCCCCACCTGCTGGCTGCTTGCCCCTCGTCTCTGGAGGGATTGCCTCATCTCTTGGTTACCTGCCCCTCGCTTTCGAAAAGACTATAAAGAGACTCTCAAAAAGTACCCCTACGAGTACTCCCTACGGACGAGACGAATCCATCGGATCCGGACAACGAGGACTTCGTCGTGCCGTGGTAGCTATGCCCCCCCTTTCCTCTCTCTTTCTTTCCTCTCTCTCTCTCTCCTCTATCGCATAAGCGTGTTGTTGGCACTCAATAAAGTGCTTTGGATTTTGATTTAAGCAAAAATACTTGTCCCTGTTTTCTTTTGCACTTTGAGATTCAAAGTAACGAACCATCACGACCCCCGCTCCTACGAGCGGATCGTGACAGCCTGTCAGGATTGTTTTTATGTCAGATGGGACCAGCACACCTTTAAAGTGAGGAGAATCTCTCCCAAGCTCTCTCTCCACCTTGCAAGGCTCTCGCAAGGCTGCAGGTGACTGTGATTCCCATCGTGGGTTGTTACCCTGAGGGCTGTGCACACCTGATGCCACTGCAGGGTCTGGCTGACCAGCTGCATCGCAGGCTTCAGCCTCTCCACTTTTCGGCCCCCAATCCCGGGGTGTGAATGAGGGAGCGTGGGGATCTGGAAGTGGATGGTGGTTAGGGGCGGGACTGCAGTTGATATGAGCAGTCCAGGCTCGTGGTGGGGCGGGGATCTCCCTTGGGCTGGGGCAGGGACCTCCGGCGCGAGGGGAGGGACCCGACGCGAAGACATCATCGGCCGCGGGGGGGGAACCCAACGTGGGGCCAATCGACGCGAAGGGGAAGGAGCCGTGGGAGGGGTTGGGAGGATTCGCGGGCTTTCGGCGTGAGGCTGCGCAGTGGGCGCACGGGTGTAGGCACGGCGCCACGAGGCCGCCGCCATCTTTAAACTCGGAACAATGGGGGAGTGCAGCCGGGCGCGAGTTTGGCTGTGGGCTCAGAGAAAGGGTTTGGGGTGAAGCTCGCTATGAGGGAATCAGTCTCATAGCGGGGAGAACTGAGGGGCGCGCTTCCCTGCAGCGGGGAAGAGGCATTGGGAAAAGGGGAATTAGGAACGTGGGGTGGGTGAGTCGGGGATTTCGAACTTTCAGGACAATTACGCAAAGTATAACAAATTAAAATCAACAACGGGAAAAATTTTCAGACAGAAACATCACCCCCTCTCTCCACTGCCTCTAAACATTTTTCTACTAACTCCCAAAAACTCAGAGTTTTAACAGAAGAAGCAGAAGCAAGAGGGACATAGGCAAAGATCCATTTAACAAAACGTTTCCAAGCCCTCTTATTAGCTTTCCCGTTTTTTAACTTTAGGGTCTCTTTAACTTGGACATAAAACTCCTGCTCTATTCGGGACAGCTTAATACCCATTGTCTCCGAATAAAAGCCTCCTTGCTCTTTTTATACGGTACAAAACTCTCCCTCGAGCCTGATTCCCACTGCCTATCGCGGATTAGACCTCACCGTCTGCGCTCGGTTCTCGGTGGCTTTCCCGCCGCTATCACGGGCACCGAGCTTCGCCGCCGCGCGCGGATCCTGGTCCTTTCCCACTGCGCCCCGCAGCTGCCGAACCTCACCGCTCCGTGCGGGTCTTGGTTCCTCGATCCCGGCTTCAGTTGCCGTCACCGGCTCCGGAGGGAGAAACATCCAAAAGAGCAAGGGTCTCTGGTCTCGTCAGTCCATTCAGCTAGCGTACACACTTCAGATGCTCCAGAACGGTTGCTGACGGCCCCTGCAAGTCCACCACTAGAATGCGGAAGTCCTTGCTAGGGGAGCGACGTCCCGAAGGCGCTATCCGGACCGCTGCTGCATATCCAGGTCGCTCGCAGGGAACCCCAAGAGGTCAGAGTCTCTGTTCGGTGCGCCACTTTGTTGCGTTCCCTGCTTCGGTCCCACCTTGGTACCGGCAGCGGAGTCCTAGCGCTACCCTAGGAAGCCATTCGCGATCGGGAAGACTTCCTCGGAGTGCCGACTGCGGGCACAGCTGGTCCGCGTTCGGTCCGGGGAGATGTTGCCCCCAGAGCGTGGTGAAACAGCAAAGAACTACCAGAGAAGGAGGTCTCTTGGTATGTGATTTCGGTAGGTTTATTGCCTCCAAAGGGAGCACATGAACCAAGAGCCAAGAGCAGCTTATTACATCGGTATTTAAGGGAGGAACAACACCCAATAGGATGAGGGCAGGGGACAATACAGGGGAGGGGCTGGGGTACATGATCAAATGGGGTTTAGGGAGGGGAGGGGAACAGAGAGAACAACGAATGAACTATGGAGTGACAGGGAATTTCCCAGAGCGGGGAATACATAACAGACAAGTCCAGTAACCAATAGCAGGAGCTTGGGTCCGTGGATTGGTGGTCCAACTGCTGCCCCTGGGAGCTCCGGGGGGAAACCCTCTGTCCGTGGAACCTGTCCGGAAGTCCTCTGGTTCCGAACCACCGCAACAGTTGTTTGTCCTGCATAGTCTCCTACTATCTTGGTAGTGACTGCCTTGAAGTACCACTTAGTGTGAAGGTCCCAATGCAAACAAGCTGTAATTCCAGAGGAGGACAAAGAAAGGACAACTGAAACAGGAACAGTCCTGTGGCTTCTTGGCTGTTTGGTTACAGTTGTTGACTGAACCAGAAATGTCTCACCTTGATGACTACTCAATAGGTTATTACTCTCATTACAAGAGCTGTTATTGAAGTAAGCAGTGTTAGTTCAGCATTTAAAATGGCCCTTGAGAAATCCTTGAGATTTTCTCCTGGAGAAAACAGTGAAGCCCAGAAAAAAAAAACATTTTAGTGAAAAATCAGGCTAGATCCAACAGCCAGAGAGAAGTGAGGCTGCTGCAGCTCCAGAACCGCAGGTCCAACCCATATCAATGCTGAGCGTGAATTCCCAGCAGGCACACCCACACCCACCTATACCCCACTGGCCACAGTGATCAACACAGACAAACAGAGCACTTTTAAGAACACAGCAGCACCGGTATCATCCTGTCATCCATCCCCTCCAGCTGCTGGCATCACAGACACACGGGCCTCTGACTTCTGGTCCCACTCCTGTGACTGGCATAGCTTTCACCCACTCCTGTCTCTACAGTCACTTGGCTCCCAGGCACAAGGACCTGATGTTATAGCTGGGAGTGCCTTGCTCTGAGTCTGCAATTTGCTTGTGCATGGTCTCTACTTCTCTGAGACTGTAGAGGCAGGCTACTGGCTTCCATGGTGAACCTGGGAGGAGCTGGACCAGAGCATTATTTGGGCTCCCCCACTTGCCACTACCTGTGTTCCTCTGTAGGTATGAGCAGAGGAGCTTTTCAGTTACATGGCCTCACAAATTACAGCTGGGAGACAAATCAGGTGCAACATTCTTCCTTACAATCTGAGTTACAGATAAACATCTTCCTATTTAAGCAGCAAAGAGGAGAAACACCTTCTGGCCACAGATGACCTCTAGAGGAGAAACCATGTGAAGAATATGAATAATAGTGAAGCAAAAGAACAGCAAAGGAAGAATTACATTATTTTTGTGACTATTACTGTTTCTCCCGTATCCCTTTCAGATACTTTCTTGACTGTGGCTAATAACAGCTATAGTAGAAAGGCTGTTTTTATAGAGAAAAATGTAACTCTGCTAAATAATTCCATGTTTGACACCAAAAATACGAGTTCTTGACTTTCATTCAGTTAACGAACAGCTCTTACTGTTGGAATGCATTCACATTCAGATACCATTTACCTGAGTGTGGGGAAAATGATGGGACATCATGCCAGATCAATGTGATCAAACTGAAGTCGTTTTATTTCAGGCAGTAAGCATACTTATATTCTACAGTGTGTTAAAAATAAAGTTCCATGATAAGTTTTTCTTCTGCAGTTCACACAGTGTTTTCTCACACAAAATTTTCACATGGTATTTTCTCTACTCTAATTAGAGCACTAAGTTAGTATCAGAAGGCTACAATAACAGTTTCATCTGCCAAGTTTCTCCTCAGACACCTGGGGATTATTTACAGTCTTTGCATCTCTCTTTCTCACAGATGTCTTTGGATGACCTTGAACAGAGGCCTATTTCTCATCTAAAGAGCCTGGATTGCTCACTTATGTCCACGCAGACGGAGATAGTTATTCCCAACACCTGAGGGGAAGTTCTAAAATGCTTGCTTCTCTAAGACTTTTATCTAGTATTGATTTCTAGACTTGTCTCTAGAAGTACTGATTTTTTTTTAAGTCTGTCAGCACTTAGGTCTCTTCTCACAGGACCTTTAAGCTGAGTCATATTAGAGCTGCTGATGTCTCCCTCTGCTGGGCCAGCTATGGTGGTCACCTGATTCAGGGTTCAGAGTCCTAAACCAGCTGAAATATTATTCTCACACACTAGGCACCCTCCCATTCCTGTAGTTTACTACCACTTATAATTCCCTGAACTGGCTTAGCAAAGATGACATGAGCTTCAGCACTCATTCAAAGATATAAGTGGAACAAACTGTTGAAGGAAAATGGAGGATTTGACTGTAGTTATATCTTTATATATTGTAACTTTTAATTCCATTTTAGGAAATGGAACACATGAATTACATGCTGTTAAGTATTTTACTTCTAAAGCAAAACAAAATGTCCAAGTCATCTCTGAACGTGCTACTTGCTTGCATTACTTTTTGTGACATACTTCAGAAACTTTTCCTAAGTTGCCATTTAACAGAAGTGGTAAGGAAAAACACTCTGCTTGTCCATCTCCTAAAGGAGCTCTGCAAAACCACCTCAGCATCAAAAATACTAACGCAACATTTAAACAAGCCAGAAGGCAACACAGTCTCACTCTACCTGAAGGAACAGTCCCACCTGTTGCTAGGAAATCCACCTGCAACACAAACCTTGAGTTTGGCTGACTGCTGGTAGTGAGCCTCCTACAAGCTCTACCAAACATACACTAAAGGTATTTCTGGAGGCAAAGATTTAATCTGAGCACAGATCCTCTGAAGGACAATGCTACCCTTCTTCAGAAAGGCCTCCATAATAGGCACTGTGTTCTGCTGCTTTGCAGAACAGTACTGGATGGGTCAGAATTTACTGTTGATCCCATTTTAAGGAAATTATATATTCTTTTATGATACTGCCTTGTTCATTTCAGGAGACAGGAAACCAGACTACATGAATACTTGGCCTGAACCTATACTTTCACAGAAACCTATTATCATCTTGCAACAGCACAGAACTGTGCACTGTGCAGCAGGCATCAGCACAGAAAGTGAACTACTGTTGTTTGTCTGCAATACAACAATTTAAAATGGATGGTGCAGCAAAACAATTAAGCAATCTGATGCACAGACATCACTAAAACTCTACCCATAAATAAGAATATATTTTCTCAAAGCAAGACAGATGTATTTCATGCTTGTACTGCACTTCTTGTGTTTCAGTCCATGCAGTAGTTTTGCTTAATTTATAAAGGAAACCATTCCCCCATTGTGGTGAGAAACAGTTGGCTTCTAAAAGGGCAAATAATGTCATTGTTTCAAAACTCAGAAAAGCCCATTGCTAACCAAAAAACGACTTCTTCCCTAAGACAGATTTCCCTCAGAGAACGAGCTCTTGGTTACTATATTCTCCTTGCTTGCTGAAGCAGAAGTTCCTGACAATTATCACTAGGCAGGTCAACTCAGCTATGCAGTTTCTGATTGCCCTGGATGCTTCAATAAGTGATCCAATCTTCCTAACACTGATTAACAAACACATTAAAGGCAAATACTGAGTAACAGAACAGGGAAAAAGGCTTTCAGTGTTAAAACAGACTACTTTTTAGTGACAAATGCCACATAAAGCCTGTTAGACCTTTCAGAATCACAAAATTTTTGTTCAGCTGATGTTGCCAGGACAGCAGTATTACATAGGCCACATACCAGAAACTTGACAATGCTGTGAAGGGGCAGGAAAAAAAAAGGAAAAGGAATTTCCAAACTGGGGGAACATTAAAAAAAAAAAAAAAAAAAGGCTAGCCCCCCCTTCTTTCCCCATGCTATACAACCTTCAACACTAAAGACCACCCACTGAATTCCCCCCCTCAATTTAAACCACCTCTAATTCAGTGTTTGTAATTGCTATTTGCATGGTAAAGATGCATCTGAAAACAAAGAAACACCTTATTTCATAGTTCAAACATTATAGTTTTCTCAATTTTCAGGGCTCCTGACTGACAAAAGAAACATAAATTAGAAGGAATGTGCTGGAATACCGAATCTGAGTCACTGAAAAAGTAATTTAATCTTTCAAAATAATGTGTTGAGTGCATGTAGGAATACATGGATGTTTCCAGTAAATTATATAGTCTTATTTTAAGTGAGAAAGTTTACTATTTTTGCCGAGTTCAATTAAAAATATTCAACTTTGTGACTTTCCTCACCCGAGTTTAAGAGTTCTTCAATTAATGACACATCCCCACGAAACAGAGCCTTTAATGCCTCATTCTTGTCTGCCTGCAACATTTGATCCAACTGCTAGATAAACAAAGAAAAATTAAGTCAAAATCTGGAGACTGTTTCAAGGCAAAGACAATATAGCTTGGTTTCAGTGTAAAAGCACTAATAATCTCTGAAAGGACATAGCACAGAAGAGGGGAAAGAGTAACGCAAAACTTATGTTCTTCCATCTCTGTAGATCTGTTCAGGGTCTACTATAAAGCCCAAGTTTTAAAATCAATTTTTCTGAGAGGTTCCATTCTCTGAAAATGGAAATATCTTCTTTCTCAACAGACTTGCTATCCTCCCATGCTGCTCTCAATTTTACTTACCATAATTTGATTTCAATTAAGATTCTTTTTCATCCTATGACATTAGAAAAACTTTGCAATGCATTTATGTAATTTTTGTTTGTGTATTTCACAAGTTGTGAAGTCCAATGTTAAAAAATACAACTATCAGATATGAAAGTTTGAGCTTGAGTCAAGGGACCTCAGTGACCACCTGTCTGACCTAACAGCACAAGTCCACTGCTGTGAAGGGTTACAGTTCCTCTGTCATCCTAATTCTGTGGTGACAGAGGCATTTGTAGTGCTGCATCATAAACGTTCTGGCTGGAAAATGTGCTGAGCAAAAGACTAGTTTAAGCATCAGACAGTTGCCCAATTTAAGCTGTTTTCAAAAGCATAATAGATTTGTTCTGTATTAAAGCTGCAGATACAGCTGAAGATCGCTGCTGGAGCTATCTCAAGTGTACAAAACATCTACATACACTGGTAAGCAGAGGACTGATTATTTACCAGTTTCCTTAGAGACAGAAGTGTGTATGAAATGAAGTTGTCTTTTATCTTAAGTTTTAACTCCCAACATTATAACTTAGAAACATACAATTTTTACAGCACATTGTAGCCCATCTTTCCAATAACTTTCATAAAGACTAACAAAGATGTCTAGGGAACCAAAGGTGAGAAACAGTCAATAGAACAATTGAGCCCTATTTTTATTCTACTCAGACAACAGTTTTCAAATAATGCACATCTTTGGATAGGAACCTCTATTTAAAGATTAAGGCTGTTATAAATTAATCAGCCAATTTTATGATTAAAGAGAATTTATTAAAAATCAAAGTATAAAATTTGAAAAAGAGCCACGAAGCAAAAAACCAACGCCGAGCCAGGTGATTGGCGTTGGGGTGAACCGGGTTCGAAACACTGTCAGTTCGAATCTCACCAGTTCCCCGTTGCGGTTTCCATGAGGTGTCTTTTTATACCTTTTTTCTTCTTTGTTAATCTTATCTTTTCAATACAACAATGTAGTTTTTTCCTGTCTTTCCACCATGTCTGACGACAGTTCCTGAAATCAGTAGTCGATTTTGCTGATGGAATGACTTTCTGGCAACGTATATTATTTACTGTATATGCACACATGGAATCCATATCCTGGAGCTATATCTTTGTTTATACACATGTAGAATACATATCCTGGAGCTCTGCCAGATGAGGAAATCCCACAAAATGCTTATCTGTGGACATATCCTGGAGCTCTGCCAGACAAGGAAATCCCACAAAATGCACAATTTTTTGGGGGCTACCTGTTTCCGGCATTTGTGCTTTCTCTCAACTTCAGTAAAATGCTGTAATCTTAAATTTTAGCACGAATTATTTTGCAACATATACTACAAGGCCTCTAGAACACTGGCTATAACCTTTAGCCTGAGACTTCAAAAATTCAGTTATACTTCCATTTTTCAATACTGGTCATGAGACAGACCCACACTTAAAAACCTTCGCAGAATCCACTCCACACTAATGGATACTTCACACCTGTTAGATGCAACAAAACGACTGAAGGCTTCAAGTTAGCAAGCAACAGTCGCAAGAGATTTAAGATATAAAACAACTTTATAGGCCCCCGGCCACTTTTAAATTTACTCTCATGCTGAAATATGATTAGGACTAGGGTCTGCTACTTAAGAGAAGAAAGAGCTTTTAAATAAACATTAAGGATTTTTGTAATAAGATAAACCCCTATGTAGCGGTGGTTCTGAACCAGGAAGGATTAGAGTCCCTCCATGGACTTGCAGAGGATGAAGACCTCTGGTGGCATGTTCCACAGACAGAGAATTTCCCCCCTGAGCTGCCAGAGACAGTGGTTTAGGCCACCAAGCCACAAACCCCAAGTTCCTGCTATTGGTTCCTTGATTTGTCTATTATGTATCCCAGTTCTGGAACATTCCCTGTTACTCGGTTGTTCATTCGTTGTTCTCTCTTCTCCCCTCCTCTCCCTGAACCTCATTCGACTGCGCACCCTGGACCCTCCCTTGTACCGCCCCTGCACCCTCAGATTATTGGATGTTATCCCTCCCTTAAATACCCATGTCATGAGCCATTCGGGGCTCTTAGTCCCTGAGCTCCCTTGGAGGTAATAAACCTGCCAAACCCTCATACTAAGAGTCCTCCTTTGGGTAGTTCTTTGCTCTCCTGCAGTGCTCTGAGGGCACCAACACCTCAGCCCGACGCAGACTAGCGGAGCCCACCGCCGGCTCCCCGAGGAAGCCTCCCCGATTGGAAGGCGGACGGCTTCTCAGGGTCGCGCTAGCGCTCTGCTGACGGGATCAGAGCGGGATTAAAAAGCAGGGAACGCGACACCCCTACAATTCAGGTTTCATTTACTGGATTGAGGGCACACCAGCATTACCCCTGGTAGGGAATAGCCTAAGAGGCAGCACCAGCCGCACCCTCCCCTGGGACCCACCGGGCTCCGCTCCCCTCACGGCTCCAAGCCGAGGCCACCGCCCACCCCGAGACCGCCCGGCCACGGCTGGCAGGCCCCATGTGCAAGAAGGCTCAGCCCCACCTGCGGCTTCTGCCGCACGACGCCAATGTCCCAGTCGCCGTCATCGCTGTCGCTGCCCTCGTCGCCGCCCGCCACGATGCGGGACGAGAACAACACGGCGGCCATGGCGGCGCGTCCCGCGCGCCTTGCCTTAGCGCGGCCGCGTCACGTGGCCCAGGCGGTCGCTTTCCCGCGCCCCGCCCCCGGCCCTGCCCCTCCGGCTGTGAGGGGAGCGCCACGGGCGGGAGCGGAGCCTGGGGATGGGATGGGATGGGATGGGATGGGATGGGCAGCGCAGCGCAGCGCTGCTCCCTGCTGGGCACGGTGACAGGGACACGAAGTCAGTGACAGCGGTGCTGTAAGCACGCGGGGCTGTGACACGGCGCACTCGTGGCGCTGCTGCTTTGTGGGTTCAGGGAGACACAGCAGAGCCATGCGTGAAATTGCGTCTTTAGATCTGTGGCTGGATATGTGTGCATTCAAGGTAAAAGATACGGGTTCTTCTCTTTAATTGCTGACGTCATGAACATGCTCTTTCCACACCACCTCAGCTAGCAGCAGCCAGTGATGTCATGTGTGTGTATGTACATGCAGTGTCATATGGTCAGTGACGTCACTTCTGTGTGTACACGCGGGGTCACATAGCCTGAGCCTGCGGCGGGGACTGAACAGCAGCCGCGTGTAATGAGCCAGACTTTCGACCTGGCTACATAGTGCATTACTTTAAAATTTGGAACTGTGATTAGAGTTCTTTCTAATGACTGATAGTAATATCCATCACAAGGTTCATGTGAAACCCTTTGAAGAACAAGTGAGGAATGACATTGTGTTTCATCCACAGGCAACATTGCTCCTCAAGCTCATCTCAGGCCTTGCCCCAGGCTGAAATGAAATTGAACATCCACTGACAGAAAAGATGTTTGGTCTTGGAGAAGAGTACAAAATGGTAAGTGTAGTCCTTGTGCCCATGACACTGTAAAAATGTAACTTTGGGAAGTTAATTTTAACAAAAATTAGCCTCATCTTGGTCAGAAGGTGGCTGTAAAAGATTTCTTATTGATTTATTTTATTTTTTGCGTAACTTTTGTTTCTTAATGCAATGCAATGTGTAAGGCAACCTTTTCTATGTTGGGATTTGTGGGTTAGCTAGAGTTATGCTTAGAACATACTAAGTGCTATAAAAATTGCACTTATTAAAAAAGAAACCTGCATGGTCTGCATATTTCAATTGTGCCCACTTGACATTTTTAATAGGTACATTTTTCTGGATTTTATTTGCTTGTCTGTTAAATATGACAGCCTGTTTGTATTAAAGTATAAGGAGAATCAGATTATGACCAACGAGGAACTGATGTAAGAACTAGGTAAACACTTAAAATGAACTCCCATGAGAGCAACTTCCAGTTCTGGAAACCTGATAGAAATGCAAACCCCCTTCTTTTCACACAGCCTCCCTAGAGCAAAGGTTGCTAAAAGTGACTCAACTGTAATACCTACTTCTATATAAAGGCTTAGCTTTATATGCTTATTTTGGATTTACCTGTATACACTAAATCTCTGTTTAAAATATTTTGGTAATGAAGATATAATGTTTACCATGTGTAATAATTGAATGGTTTTGTAGCCATATCAGTTCTTATAAAATTATTACTTTTATTCTAAAATTTCAGGCTTTTTTATTACTGATCTGAATATTTCTTATGCCACTTTCTGTCTGCAGAGGAAAAGTAGAATTTATGCCTTTTTTTTGTGTAGCTTCTTTGTATCTGTATTGAATCTACCAGTACTCAATTTTATAATAATCATAACCAGAGTCAAGATTCCATATTATTATTCATTTGGCTTAGCTGTGTTACAGAACATGAACTTGCTAGTAGAACTTATATCCCCAGCGGCTAAACTCTAAAGACAACTGAGTGTGATGTTTTACAACTGACATCACATGTTCCAAGAGAGTTATTTCTAACTGGTGCTGGTACTATGAGTAGATTCACTACCTTTAAAATACTACCAATTGTTTAGTGTTTGACAATTGTGATTTATTTGTACTGGTTCAAGTTTCAGATTTGGAGATGGTTGGTTGGTTTGTTTGTGATTTTTTTTTTCCTTTTCTTTGCATTATAACCCATCCGAAATAAAATGTCACAACAGACACTTCAAATGCAACCTGCATGCTGCTGCTTTCTCAAAGGGCACCACTCTAGGAAGGTCATTTTCAGTAACAGGTCTGATAGTACCTTGTGTTAAAAGAAAATCCCAACTCCTTTCAAAGGCTCACAGTGTAGAAGAACCTTGCAGCCAGTGTACCCAATAGCTGTTTCAAATGTGAGCAAGACAATCATGCAGAAGCTGGTAGCAGGTGATCTCTCCTTTTGTGTTTGCTTGGTACTGTAAATCAGACATTATTGTTGATGTAGACTCTCCTGCTTCTTTTTCACATTCTTCTTATTCCAGCTGATTTGTGACCTTGAAGTCTCTTTGTTTTTCAGCTAGACTGACTTATTTTGGTTGACAGTATGGCAAGTCCTGGCTGTCATCCATATTTGCCAAATATCAGTGTGTTTTTACTTACTGTGATAGGAACACTTCCCAACATATTTTCCTTGTTGCTGTGCAGTACTCATTTTACATGCAGGAGACAATTATAGAATGGCTCAAGCTGGGAAAATTGTAAGAGATCCTCATTCTCAGAGAGGCTTAGTAGCTCTGGGTCTGCAGAATTGACAAATTACCAGTAAATGTTCAACTGGGAGATGGTGAACTAACAGTTGTACCAGTTCCATGGTTAAGAGCAATACATCTAGTATTTGCATAATTTGAAAGAAGTCCCATAAAGTAGCACAAGTGATTGTAATTTAACAGGTCGCATTCATGAAACAAATGGGAAACAAAGTAGCTTATATTGTCCTGGATGAATGTAGTGGTTTTTAAGTTCGCCAATTCAAATTTTTTGGTTAATCACCAGCACACTTACCAAAATTATTCAATTTCGTTATGAGATACGGATAAGAAGTAGGCAAAGCAGGTTTAGACTTTAAGAAATATAAAGGGAATTTATTAACAGATTTTTAAAAAAGAATAATAACAATCAGGAATCAGAACAAAACCTTTAGAGCACCCTCCCCCCCCTCCCCCCTCCATTTCTTTCCCACTGACCATACAAAACGACAACACTTTGACTTTTAGCTAGTGTACCACTTCTGGAACAGTTCTTTTCTCAGTTCATGTAGGGAGAGAAGTTTTCTCTTGTTTTACCATGTTTTCAGCCTCAATACAAGCAGCCGCCTGGAGGGAAAGATCTGCTTGTCTTGGAAAATCCCTCCCACTTTAGTAGCTTTCCCAGGACTACTACAGTGGGCATATGATGGTCACTGAGGTACTCTTTTGAGGATGAACATTTCTATTACAGCGGCAACGAAATCCCCTTTTCTCATTATTGGCAACACAAGCCTTCTTCTATTATTCCTGGGACAAGGAATCTTTACATAGGAGTCTTAGTCCACTGACTGTAGCTAGGACATTACCTCCCCCCTCTTTCACTCTTTTAGACCATTATTCATATATTACAGGATATATTATAGCTGAGTTTATCAACATGTCTTTACAAGAGAATTTTCAGCCTTGGTTAGGACACTCCTCATTTCCTCCCTCTCTGGATATAGACTTTGTTACATTCATTAACTTGGAATCTTTATGTTGTACCTTTTGTAGGTGTCTTCATTCTTTCTCTTTCTGTGTGGGGGAAAACGGATGTTTTCAAGTACTATCCTGATACTGAAAACCATTTAATTTGTCTTTCGGCCGGGCGATGGTCACATGGCCTCTGTCCGTACTGTTTAAATGTAGTATTCTCAGCGTTTGAGCTGAGGGAGAGGAGTTTGTCTGCGCCGTTCTTTATCCAAGCCACACCTGAGCTGCAGGGGCTGGCGCGGCTGCGTCCGAGTTGCAAGGGGCCGGCCCAAGCCCTCTCCCGTGCCAGGCTGTGCAGAGCCGGCCCGGCCCGGGCCAGGCGGGGCGGAGTCGGCAAGGCTCCTTGGCCTGGGGCAGCAGAATGAAGCCCCTCTTGGTTCGGGCGGAGCCGAGTGGAGTTCACCTGGCTTTCCTTGTCCGCAGCTGCCGAAATGGACAAAAAGTCCGGCCCGGGTTCCCCCTCCACGCCATCTCGGCCGGCAGCCTCAGGCCACGTGGCCTGGGTGGACCTCACCAGACGGCGCAGAGGAGAGAGAGCGACATTTTTTCTCAGCAAGCCGGAAGTCTAAAAGAGAACTTCTCCAGCTTCTCTCCTGGTTTTATGAGTTCTGGAGTCAGAAACTGTAATACCTCCTTTTGGGTACGTCATTTCCGGGTCGCCCTCCTTCTTTCTGTACAGGGAGTTTCGACTAAGGTTAGCCCAGGACAATTAATTTTCAGCTGACTTGTAAATAGCTGTAGCATCTCTTATTTTTAAGGTATTTCAAGTATAAAGAGGGATACTTAATCCCTAAAAAGCACTTAAGTGGTCTGTGTTCTTTCTGTGATCTGAAATCACCCTTAGTGTTTGTCGTGGGTTGACCCCGGCCAGGTGCCAGGTGCCCACTCAGTCACTCTATCACTCCCTCTCCCACTGGGAGAGAGGAGAGAATAATATGGAAAAACTACCAGGGTAAGAAAAGGCAGTTTTATTACAGCGGGGAGAAAAATAGAACAAACAAGCTGAGAGTTGCGTGCGCAAGAGCAGAGTAGGAAAACAATCAATCTCTACTTCCCATCAGCAGCGATGTCCGGACACTTTCTGGGAAGCAGGGCTTCAGCACGCGTGACGGTTGTTCAAGAAGGCAAACATGGATGATTCCTGAGTGCCTCCTCCTCCTCTTCTCTTCCTTCCCTTATATATCTGAGCTGATGTTGATGCCTTACAAAAGGCTGACCTGAAACAGAGGCTGGACAGAGTTAAGAGAATAAAAGAAGTATTTATTAAAACAAGGTACACTTTGGGCCATGCAAGAGTCTCTCAGAGACTACACCCAAAAATGGACACCTAGCACGTGTTTTTGGGACAGATATATCTTTGGTTCATCTGCATATCAGAAACCCATTGTCCAATTACAGTTTCGGGTCTTGAAGTCCCATCCCCAGCTTGTTCCCTTCTTCTCTTCGCTGCTGTCCATGGGTGTTTACATTTTGGGCTTTTGGAAAAAACAGTATGCCCTTGAAACTCCAGCCCCGAGAGAAATTGTTTCATCTAAATGACAGTAACAGAACACTAGATGACAATTTATGGAGTTTTAGAGCAGTCTTGATGTAAAAAAAATAAGAAGTTAAAACCTAAGGCATCAATGTCATATGGTATGGAATATCTCTTTGGCTGACTGGGGTCAGCTGGCCTGCTGGTGTCCCCTCCCAGGATCTTGCCCACCCCCATCCCCTTCAGTGGGGGAAGGAATGTCAGAGGGACAGCACTGCTTGGCAGTAGCCAAAACACTGGTCTGTTATCAACACCAGCTACCAATACAAAGCACAGCACTGTAAGGGCTTTACCCCAGTCAGACCCAATACAGTGTTAAATCAGTTTTAGTTTTGCCATCCTGAAATTTTGTTATGAGATGCTGCACTGCAGCAAATTGAGTTATTCATAATTATTTCAGTTATCATTCTAATGGACTTACAAAAGATGGAAAGCATTTCATTATATCTGTTTTGCTTATAATTCATTTTTTACAGCTGTGTTCCTCCTGTCCACTTTTCCAAATCTATCTGGATGGTGCCTGATGTAAAACTTACAATCTGCTGCCAAACACGAGTATAAATTGAATACCAACTGGTTTTCTGTTTGTAAAATTTGTTTTCTGGTAGAAGCATTAAACCATTGTCAAAATTCCCCATACTTAGTGGGGAATTTATGGACATAATGTAAACATGAATCCTGTTGTGAAAATATCTCCTATTATCACAGTTGTGTATAAAAAAATAGAACAGAATTTAGGATGTTGAAGATATTTTCTTTTATTTTAGTGTCACTCAGGCAGATTTTTTGCTTCTTTCCATATAACCCAGAAGCTTTGGTCTGTGTAGCAAGTCCATGTCAGAACGATTCCATATATTACTAGATGCAATCTCTCTATTAAAAATTCCTCGCTCCTCCACTATCTCTACTCTGTTCTATGCTATTTCATCCCCTTAATCTTAACTGGCAGTACTCCCACTTCATTATCCTGGCGACTACCTTATTGTTTCAGCCTGTTGTCTCTCTGCTGCGACTCAGGCAACCACTTGTAATAGTATTGCCCGTCTCTTAGAAACTCAAATGTGTGAATTTTGTAAAGGCAGTTTATAATGATCAAGTGCTGCTTTGAGCTTTCTACACCATTTACCTTTTATTCTGATATCTCACTTTGTCTTACCACTTTTATCAAGATTGAAGGTTATCCACATATTTTGGTATATTCGTATATGTAATATTTTTATCGGTTGCCACATTCTTAGTTTGCTTTTACCAGTTCAAAAGGAATATGGCTTCTTGGGAAAGGCACTGGTTTTGAATCAAAAGCTGGTTTTGCTTTATCATGTTTGGTCATTTGTATTATTTTTTCCTCTTTCTTTTCTTTTGTTAGCAAACCATACAATCTAATTGCCACTTCTGCATACTGAATGGCCTTGCTATCATAGGTTTACCACAGGATGTTAAGTCTTTGGTTCTCTCTCACTTTTACAGCTGCTGGGGCTGCTTACCAGTAGTCTCTGGGCATTGTGAGAACTCCTACACTTATATCATCTTCCTGGACTTGTTTTGTTTGAGTTTATTAAGTCAGGATGGTATTTTATATTATGGTCTGTGATTCTGGCTCTCCAAAGTGATGCTAGTAATTCAGAGCTCTTAAAATCTGTTTCTCTTCTGAGAGGAACTGTTCAGCCCCTCACTGAATTCCTAGGATGTGCTAATTGGGCTTTGCTACCGAATCTCATTCATCTCTTCCAGCAAAGTCAGCATCTCCTTTACATCTGCTTTAAGGTCTTCTCTTCAAGAGTAATTGTGATACCATCCACATCCCCAGTGGTATAAACCAAAATTGTTACAAATGCCAGCAGTTGAATCATGAGAACATACTGTGTGGGAAAACCATTCAAAGATGTTGTACTGTTTTCTAGCTGTCTTATACTTGCATTCTTATGCTATTCTCCAAACTTATGTGTGGAAGTGTCTACCTGTGGAAGAGACTTTTATGATAATTGGAGCTATTCTGTCACAGCTGGTCCAAGTAACAGGAAACCATAAGTCTTCCTTATTGACCATGTGGGAGCCCTGGTTGTCTTTGGTTGACAGCAGACTGAACATGACCAGCTGTGTGCCCATGTGGCCAAGAAGGCCAGTGGCATCCTGGCTTGGATCAGAAATAATGTGGCCAGCAGGACTAGGGCAGTGATTTTCCCTCTGTACTTGGCACTGGTGAGGCTTCAAATCCTGTGTTTAGTTTTGGCCCCTCAGTACAAGAAAGGCATCAGGGTGCTGGAGCACATCCAGAGAAGGGCAACAAAGCTGGTGAAGGGTCTGGGGCAGAAGTCTTACAAGGAGTGGCTGAGGGAACTGTGGTTGCTCAGCCTGAAAAAAAGAAGGCTCAGGGGGGACCTTATTGCTCTCTACAACTGTTTGACAAGAGGTTGTAGCAAGGTGGGGTTGTTATGATCTGTCGGTGGCGAGAGAAGCAAGACGCCAACTCAATGTGAGTGATAAATCAAGCTCGTTTATTGTCAGAAAGTCCACACTCTTTATAGTGCTGTCCGTGCTCAAAACGTTATTCCCCACAGAAGTTTCCCACAGGAGCTTTCTCTATTCTAATTAAAACACCAAGCTGATATCAGAAGGCAACAACAGTAACAGTTTCTTCTGCCAAGTTAATCTTTAGACACCTGCAGCTTGTTTTCAGCTTTCATGTCTCTCTTTCCCACAGTTGTCTTGAGAATAACCTTGAGCAGAGGCCTAGCTTTCGTCTAAGGGACCTGGATTGCTCACCCACTTTATGTCTGTGCAGCTGGAGAAGGATATTCTCCAACAATGATCTAATTATTAAGGTTCTTTGGAAATACCTCTGCCCGAATTAAGGTACAAATGAGACCATATGCCAATCATTAGTATGAGTTTTATTTGATAGTAAATATGAGAGAGAGAGAGAGAAGAAAAGAGAGAAAAGGGGGAGTAGGGAGAAAGATGGGGGGACAGAGAGGGACAGGGACAAAGAAGTATCACCACTCCGTGGGTCCCATTGGTGTCCTGATGTCCTCTTCAGCTGGTCTCGGTGGTGGAAGTCCCCCAAAAGCACAGAATACCATGGATTAATATACACTCAGGCCAGGTTGAAATGTCCAGGCATGTCCCCCCAGGGCAGCAGACTCTGCTTGCATCACGTGCACTCCTGTGGTGCAAGGCATCTGGGGAGCACTTTGGGGGGTCTGTGATAGATTGTGACTCCCCCTCAGCTGCCTCTCACGTGAGAGTCCCGTGGATGTGGCTTGTGGGGTTGGGGGTTCCACAGCTGGGCCAGTTTGTGTACTGGAGGATGCGTGTGTATTGCCTCTGATCAGAGGTTACGCCATCCTCCTCCCCCCTTCAGCTGGGGGCTAAGGCTGTGTAAACGTGGCTTCTGTGAGCTGTGCTTTGCCCCCCACCCCAAACTCAGCCAGAAATGATTCTCAGTACAGCTGGTGGCTTCAGCCTCTGTGGACGCATTCCTTTCCCTCAGACTGAGATGATTGAACAATAGGCTTTTCCCTTTATCTAATCTCAGCAGTTTGGCTCGCAGTCCAAAGTCCCAGTCAGGTATCTTCAGGGAGGCTTCTCTGATCAAAACTTTATATCAATGTTTGAGGCATGAACTATTTTCAGTCTCTGACAGGGGTTCAATCTCTTCTCCCAGGTAACAAGTGATAGGATGAGAGGAAATGGCCTCAAGTTGCACCAGAGAAGGTTTAGATTAGATATTAGGAAAAAATTCTTCACTGAAAAGGGTGGACAAGTGTAGAGTTTGCGGGTCGGTTTCAGACGGCCAGGACAGACGAGAGATCTCTGTAGTTGGGTTGTAGAGCATGAAGTTTATTGTGAAGAGATGTGAGTTTAGAAGACCTGCTGGGGGCTGCCAGACGCAGCCCGGAGCAGGTCAGAGGCAAGAGAGGAGAGAAGAGCTAAGAGCGAGGATCTAAGAGAGTTGAGAGCGAAGGTCTAAGAGAGCAGTTAAGAGAAGAGAGCTAAAAGTGAAGATCTAAGAGAGCGAGCTTGTCGCTTACAATACAATAAATTATCTTCTGTGTTGAATATTCTAATTTTCATTAACCAATCTAGAACAAACTGCAAATCTTATAACATTTGCATACAGCCTATGAGAACTATTGCATTACCATATAGTGTTATATTTTAAACCCTAAAAGCTGCTTTTTGGAACCTCTGCCAAGTTGGTAGGGTCTGCTTTGACCCTTGGACCTGTCTGCAAGCAGAGGGTATTGTTTAATCAAAGGGGGGATTACCTGCAGTGGCCATGCCATTGTGTCTTAGGTTACAATGGTATGTATTCTATCACCATCTTCGTGGGATGTTGGGGGCTGGGCGTGGCAGTGTTCCTGATGGCTGCAGAATGGTGTGCTAATGGGCCAGTCGTTAGGGCCAGATGGGCATTTCACTCACCCCAAACATTGCAGATAGTGACTCATCATCCCATTGTGAGATGTCCGGCCCAAGGGGAGGAGCCAATGTATCCCGATCTGCATATAAACTCAGATCTGAAGCACCATAGGCAGCTTTTTCCACGGGATTCCCTGAGGAAGACCAGACCCTTCTACACCACCACTGGACCTTCAGAGGAGAACTACACCTTTCACAGGATCAGTGCTTCAACAGAAGCGCATCTATCACTCCCAGAGGACTGCAACCACCTTCTAAGTGGACTACTACCAACACCCTGACCGACAGGGTGTCAGGTTGTATTCTGACTCTGTCAGTGGTTTCTTTTTTTTTTGTATTACTACATTTTTTCCTATTAAATTGTAGTTCTGACTTTGAGCCTCTCACTGATTTGTTTTTCAAACTACCACATTTTTTGGCGCCCAAACGTGAGGCCAGGCCCTGAGGAAAGTCAGAATTACAATTTTGTGTTCTAGAAGCCACCTGTTCACCATGATACTCAACATACTTACATGTGTCCTGTACCTTGCTCTGTATATATTTCCGCAGACAGGGAATTACCTGCCTGTGGTAATGCTCCTGTGTAGGCTGGGGTATCGTATAAAAATTGCTTTATTAGTTTACTATGTCTATTGCATGATAACCTCCGAGGCAATGAACACCATTCGGAATATATACTCAATTTTGTTTGCTTGTCCTGGTGTGGGCCGTTACATCTGGGGCCTCCTCAACAATCACACCCAGCCCCTAGGGGAAAGAGTAGAGAATGGTTTCTTTCAGCCTTTCAGACCTGACACAACAGTTTTTGAAAATATTGAGTTCCCTTTGGATGTCAAAGATGGTATAATCTTGCTGTCAGTTCTGTTTTCTTTTCTCTCTATGACTTGCACTGTGTACACCATGCTTAGAGTCAGAACAATGCTCGATGCTGCACAGTATCCTCAGGATGAGGACAAGAAAAGCAGCAGAACAACAGGCACCGTATCTAAACAAACTGTCATAGAGGAAAAAGAGACTGAAAGAAATGACAGAGTCTCCACACAAACCATCACCAAGCCAGAACAGCCTAAGCCAGTAGCAGTTGCCCCCCTTCAGAAAAAGAAAACCAGGAGCAAATCAGCCCGCACAGCGACCGATGAGGAGGAGGCTGGACCTTCGCACCAAGCAGAAGAGACAGAGCCAGAGATCATCACTCGCTCTTTATCTCTGGGTGAGTTGCGTGACCTACGGAGGGAGTTCACCCGCCAGACAAATGAATCCATCCTGACCTGGCTGCTTCGCATCTGGGACGCTGCAGCCAATGACACCATGCTAGATGGAAGTGAGGCCAGACAACTTGGATCCCTGACCCAGGATGTGGTCATTGACCAGGGGATCGGGAAAACCCAAGAAACTCTCAGCCTCTGGCGGCGACTGCTGGCAAGTGTAAGGGACAGATACCTTTGTAAAGAAGACCTCCAGGTGCACCAAGGAAAATGGAGCACAATGGAACAAGGTATCCGATGCCTGAGAGAATTGGCCGTGCTGGAGATCATTTTCTCAGAAGATGAGAGATTCCCTAAGAACCCAGATGATGTCCAATGCACGTCACAGATGTGGCTGAGATTCACACGGCTTGGACCAGAGATATACTCCCGTTACCTAGCAACACTGCAATGGAGGGAAGGAGCAGACAAGGTGGGAGTACTGGTCAACAAACTAAGAATTTATGAGGACACTGTCACTGCCCCATTTCGCACCCATGTCTCATCTGTGGAAACACAGCTGGCTGAGCACGTCCGGAACTTGGAAGAGAAACTCAGAAAGGAGCTGAAGCAAGAAATTCACCACATCTCACCAGAACCAACAAGGGTCTCTGCTATTAAGAGCCAACATTCTCCAGCCAGAGAGAGAAGATACACTCCACGAGGTAACCTCTGGTTTTTCCTTCAGGAGCATGGAGAAGACATGAGAAAGTGGGACAGAAAACCCACCTCTTCCTTAGCAGCCCGAGTACGTGAACTGAAAAGAGGAACAGCTATCACAAGGAGCCCACCTAGAGTCAACGCTGCTCCGGTCTCTTGTGGACAGAACTCAGAACAGGATAGGAATGATGATATGACCGATCCTCTTGAAGGGACCTCAAGAACATATTTACAGGAAGAGAGCAACGTGTACCACGATCAGGAATAGAGGGGCCCTGCCTCTAGCCAGGTAGAGGAAAGGGACAACCGGATCTATTGGACTGTGTGGATCTGATGGCCTGGCACATCTGACCCACAAAGATACACGGCTTTGGTTGACACCGGCACTCAATGTACCCTGATGCCATCAAGTTACGTGGGAACAGAATCTATTTCTATTTCTGGGGTGACAGGAGGATCCCAGCAGCTGACTGTATTGGAAGCTGAAGTGAGTTTAACTGGGAATGAGTGGCAGAAACACCCCATCGTGACTGGCCCAGAGGCCCCATGCATCCTGGGCATAGACTATCTTAGAAATGGCTATTTCAAAGACCCAAAAGGACATCATTGGGCTTTCGGGATAGCCGCAGTAGAAACAGAAGACATCCAACAGCTAAATACCTTGCCTGGTCTCTCAGATGACCCCTCTGCTGTGGGACTGCTAGAAGTTGAAGAACAGCAGGTACCAATCGCCACTGCGACAGTGCACCGACGGCAGTACCGCACAGACAGAGACTCTGTGGTTCCCATCCACGAGATGATTCGTAAACTGGAGAGCCAAGGGGTGGTCAGCAAAGCTCATTCACCCTTTAACAGCCCTATATGGCCAGTGCGTAAGTCCAGTGGAGAATGGAGACTGACAGTGGATTATCGTGGCCTGAATGAGGTCACACCACCACTGAGTGCTGCTGTGCCAGACATGTTGGAACTTCATTATGAACTGGAATCCAAGGCAGCAAAATGGTACGTGACCATTGATATTGCCAATGCCTTTTTCTCCATTCCTCTGGCAGCAGAGTGCAGGCCTCAATTTGCTTTCACCTGGAGGGGCATGCAATACACCTGGAACAGACTCCCCCAGGGGTGGAAGCACAGCCCCACCATCTGCCATGGACTGATCCAGGCTGCACTGGAAAAGGGTGAGGCTCCAGAACATTTGCAGTATATCGACGACATCATCGTATGGGGGAACACAGCAGAGGAAGTCTTTGAGAAAAGAAAGGAGATCATCCAGATTCTCTTAAGAGCTGGTTTTGCCATCAAGCGAAGTAAGGTTAAGGGACCCGCTCAAGAAATCCAGTTCTTAAGAGTCAAGTGGCAAGATGGACGTCGCCAGATCCCGACAGAAGTAGTCAACAAGATCACTGCTATGTCCCCACCTACGAACAAGAAGGAAACCCAGGCTTTTCTAGGAGCTGTCGGGTTTTGGAGAATGCATATCCCGGAATACAGCACAATTGTAAGCCCTCTTTACCTCGTGACACGAAAAAAAATGATTTCCAGTGGGGTCCTGAGCAACAACAAGCATTCGAACAAATTAAGCAGGAGATTGCCCATGCAGTAGCCCTTGCGCCAGTCAGAACAGGACAGGATGTGAAAAATGTGCTCTACACTGCGGCCGGGGAGAATGGTCCATCCTGGAGCCTGTGGCAGAAGGGACCTGAAGAGGCTCGAGGACGACCACTTGGGTTCTGGAGTCGGGGATACAAAGGATCTGAGGCAAGCTATACCCCAACCGAGAAAGAGATTCTTGCGGCTTATGAAGGAGTTCGAGCTGCCTCGGAAGTAATTGGCACCGAAGCACAGCTGCTTCTGGCACCCCGACTACCAGTGCTGGGTTGGATGTTCAAGGGAAGGGTTCCTTCCACACATCATGCCACCGACGCCACGTGGAGCAAGTGAATTGCGCTGATCACACAGCGAGCCCAGATAGGAAACCCTAATCGCCCTGGGATTCTGGAAATTATAACAAACTGGCCTGAAGGTGAGACTTTTGGGTTATCTTCTGAAGAAGAGGAGGGGCAAGTGACACGTGCTGAGGAAGCCCCACCATATAACGAGCTACCGGAGAGTGAAAGACGATATGCCCTCTTCACTGATGGTTCCTGCCGAATTGTAGGTGCTAACCAGAAGTGGAAAGCTGCTGTATGGAGCCCCACACGACGAGTTGCACAAGCTACTGAGGGAGAAGGTGGATCGAGTCAGGTCGCAGAGCTTAAAGCCGTCCAGCTGGCTTTGGATATTGCTGAGCGAGAGAAGTGGCCTTGGCTCTATCTCTACACTGACTCCTGGATGGTAGCTAACGCTCTGTGGGGATGGTTGGATGGCTGGAGAAAGGCCAACTGGCAGCGCAGAGGGAAACCCATCTGGGCCGCTGAGATTTGGCAAGACATCGCTACCCGTGTAGAGAGGCTGACTGTGAAGGTTCGACACGTGGATGCACACGTACCCAAGAGTCGGGCCAATGAAGAGCATCGTAACAATGAGCAGGTGGACCGAGCTGCCAGACTGAGAGTATCACAGGTGGATCTGGACTGGCAGCACAAGAGAGAATTATTTCTAGCTCGTTGGGCCCATGATGCCTCTGGTCATCAGGGACGAGATGCAACGTACCGATGGGCTCGTGACCGAGGGGTGGACTTGACCACGGACAGCATCTCACAGGTCATCCATGGCTGCGAGACCTGCGCTATGATCAAGCAGGCCAAGCGGGTGAAGCCTCTGTGGTACGGTGGACGATGGTCGAAGTATAGGTATGGGGAAGCCTGGCAAATTGACTACATCACCCTTCCCCAAACCCGCCAAGGCAAGCGCTACGTGCTGACCATGGTGGAAGCAACCACTGGATGGTTGGAGACTTATGCTGTGCCTCATGCTACCGCCCGAAACACCATCTTAGGCCTGGAAAAGCAAGTCTTGTGGAGACATGGCCCCCCTGAGAGAATTGAGTCGGACAAGGGGACCCATTTCAAGAATGGCCTTATAAACAGCTGGGCCAGAGAACATGGCATCGAGTGGATATATCATATCCCTTATCATGCACCAGCTGCCGGGAAAGGTGAACGGTGCAACGGACTACTTAAGACCACCCTGAAGGCACTTGGCAGGGGGACCTTCAAAAATTGGGAAGTGAACTTAGCAAAGGCCACCTGGATGGTCAACACACGAGGCTCCATCAATCGAGCTGGTCCTGCCCAGTCTGAACCCTTGCACACAGTGGACAGAGATAGAGTCCCTGTGGTACACATGAGAGGTATTTTAGGAAAGACTGTTTGGATTAGTCCCACCTCAGACAAAGGCAAACCTATCCGCGGGGTTGTTTTTGCTCAAGGACCTGGTTACACTGGGTGGGTAATGCAGAAAGATGGGGAAACCCATTGTGTACCACAAGGAAACTTAATTTTAAGTGAGAACTGTGTGTAAAGTTTCATTATATATGTATAAAGGGGGGTACTGGTTTGGGTATCACATAGATGGTGATAGAATAAGGGGTGGATAATGTCTTAGGTTACAATGGTATGTATTCTATCACCATCTTCGTGGGAGGTTGGGGGCTGGGCGTGGCAGTGTTCCTGATGGCTGCAGAATGGTGTGCTAATGGGCCAGTCGTTAGGGCCAGATGGGCATTTCACTCACCCCAAACATAGTGCAGATAGTGACTCATCATCCCATTGTGAGATGTCCGGCCCAAGGGGAGGAGCCAATGTATCCCTATCTGCATATAAACTCAGATCTGAAGCACCATAGGCAGCTTTTTCCACGGGATTCCCTGAGGAAGACCAGACCCTTCTACACCACCACTGGACCTTCAGAGGAGAACTACACCTTTCACAGGATCATTGCTTCAACAGAACCGCATCTATCACTCCCAGAGGACTGCAACCACCTTCTAAGTGGACTACTACCAACACCCTGACCGACAGGGTGTCAGGTTGTATTCTGACTCTGTCAGTGGTTTCTTTTTTTTTTTTTTTGTATTACTACATTTTTTCCTATTAAATTGTAGTTCTGACTTTGAGCCTCTCACTGATTTGTTTTTCAAACTACCACATTTTTTGGCGCCCAACGTGAGGCAAGGCCCTGAGGAAAGTCAGAATTACAATTTTGTGTTCTAGAAGCCACCTATTCACCATGATACTCAACATACTTACATGTGTCCTGTACCTTGCTCTGTATATATTTCCGCAGACAGGGAATTACCTGCCTGTGGTAATGCTCCTGTGTAGGCCGGGGTATCGTATAAAAATTGCTTTATTAGTTTACTATGTCTATTGCATGATAACCTCCGAGGCAATGAACACCATTCGGAATATATACTCAATTTTGTTTGCTTGTCCTAGTGTGGGCTGTTACATCTGGGGCCTCCTCAACAATCACACCCAGCCCCTAGGGGAAAGAGTAGAGAGTGGTTTCTTTCAGCCTTTCAGACCTGACACAACAGTTTTTGAAAATATTGAGTTCCCTTTGGATGTCAAAGATGGTATAATCTTGCTGTCAGTTCTGTTTTCTTTTCTCTCTATGACCTGCACTGTGTACACCATGCTTAGAGTCAGAACAATGCTCGATGCTGCACAGTATCCTCAGGATGAGGACAAGAAAAGCAGCAGAACAACAGGCACCGTATCTAAACAAACTGTCATAGAGGAAAAAGAGACTGAAAGAAACGACAGTGTCTCCACACAAGCCATCACCAAGCCAGAACAGCCTAAGCCAGTAGCAGTTGCCCCCCTTCAGAAAAAGAAAACCAAGAGCAAATCAGCCCGCACAGCGACCGATGAGGAGGAGGCTGGACCTTCGCACCAAGCAGAAGAGACAGAGCCAGAGATCATCACTCGCTCTTTATCCCTGGGTGAGTTGCGTGACCTACGGAGGGAGTTCACCCGCCAGACAAATGAATCCATCCTGACCTGGCTTCTTCGCATCTGGGACGCTGCAGCCAATGACACCATGCTAGATGGAAGTGAGGCCAGGCAACTTGGATCCCTGACCCAGGATGTGGTCATTGACCAGGGGATCGGGAAAACCCAAGAAACTCTCAGCCTCTGGCGGCGACTGCTGGCAAGTGTAAGGGACAGATACCTTTGTAAAGAAGACCTCCAGGTGCACCAAGGAAAATGGAGCACAATGGAACAAGGTATCCGATGCCTGAGAGAATTGGCCGTGCTGGAGATCATTTTCTCAGAAGATGAGAGATTCCCTAAGAACCCAGATGATGTCCAATGCACGTCACAGATGTGGTTGAGATTCGCACGGCTTGGACCAGAGATATACTCCCGTTACCTAGCAACACTGCAATGGAGGGAAGGAGCGGACAAGGTGGGAGTACTGGTCAACAAACTAAGAATTTATGAGGACACTGTCACTGCCCCGTTACGCACCCATGTCTCATCTGTGGAAACAAAGCTGGCTGAGCACGTCTGGAACTTGGAAGAGAAACTCAGAAAGGAGCTGAAGCAAGAAATTCACCACATCTCACCAGAAGCAACAAGGGTCTCTGCTATTAAGAGCCAACATTCTCCAGCCAGAGAAAGAAGATACACTCCACGAGGTAACCTCTGGTTTTTCCTTCAGGAGCATGGAGAAGACATGAGAAAGTGGGACAGAAAACCCACCTCTTCCTTAGCAGCCCGAGTACGTGAACTGAAAAGAGGAACAGCTATCACAAGGAGCCCACCTAGAGTCAACGCTGCTCCGGTCTCTTGTGGACAGAACTCAGAACAGTATAGGAATGATGATATGACCGATCCTCTTGAAGGGACCTCAAGAACATATTTACAGGAAGAGAGCAATGTGTACCACGATCAGGAATAGAGGGGCCCTGCCTCTAGCCAGGTAGAGGAAAGGGACAACCGGATCTATTGGACTGTGTGGATCCGATGGCCTGGCACATCTGACCCACAAAGATACACGGCTTTGGTTGACACCGGCGCTCAATGTACCCTGATGCCATCAAGGTACGTGGGAACAGAATCTATTTCTATTTCTGGGGTGACAGGAGGATCCCAGCAGCTGACTGTATTGGAAGCTGAAGTGAGTTTAACTGGGAATGAGTGGCAGAAACACCCCATCGTGACCGGCCCAGAGGCCCCATGCATCCTGGGCATAGACTATCTTAGAAATGGGTATTTCAAAGACCCAAAAGGACATCGTTGGGCTTTCGGGATAGCCGCAGTAGAAACAGAAGACATCCAACAGCTAAATACCTTGCCTGGTCTCTCAGATGACCCCTCTGCTGTGGGACTGCTAGAAGTTGAAGAACAGCAGGTACCAATCGCCACGGCGACAGTGCACCGACGGCAGTACCGCACAGACAGAGACTCTGTGGTTCCCATCCACGAGATGATTCGTAAACTGGAGAGCCAAGGGGTGGTCAGCAAAGCTCATTCACCCTTTAACAGCCCTATATGGCCAGTGCGTAAGTCCAGTGGAGAATGGAGACTGACAGTGGATTATCGTGGCCTGAATGAGGTCACACCACCACTGGGTGCTGCTGTGCCAGACATGTTGGAACTTCAGTATGAACTGGAATCCAAGGCAGCAAAGTGGTACGCGACCATCGATATTGCCAATGCCTTTTTCTCCATTCCTCTGGCAGCAGAGTGCAGGCCTCAGTTTGCTTTCACCTGGAGGGGCGTGCAGTACACCTGGAACAGACTCCCCCAGGGGTGGAAGCACAGCCCCACCATCTGCCATGGACTGATCCAGGCTGCACTGGAAAAGGGTGAGGCTCCAGAACATTTGCAGTACATCGACGACATTATCGTATGGGGGAACACAGCAGAGGAAGTCTTTGAGAAAGGAAAGAAGATCATCCAGATTCTCCTAAGAGCTGGTTTTGCCATCAAGCGAAGTAAGGTTAAGGGACCCGCTCAAGAAATCCAGTTCTTAGGAGTCAAGTGGCAAGATGGACGTCACAAGATCCCAACAGAAGTAGTCAACAAGGTCACTGCTATGTCCCCACCTACGAACAAGAAGGAAACCCAGGCTTTTCTAGGAGCTGTCGGGTTTTGGAGAATGCATATCCCGGAATACAGCACAATTGTAAGCCCTCTTTACCTCGTGACACGAAAAAGAAATGATTTCCAGTGGGGTCCTGAGCAACAACAAGCATTCAAACAAATTAAGCAGGAGATTGCCCATGCAGTAGCCCTTGGGCCAGTCAGAACAGGACAGGATGTGAAAAATGTGCTCTACACTGCGGCCGGGGAGAATGGTCCATCCTGGAGCCTGTGGCAGAAGGGACCTGAAGAGGCTCGAGGACGACCACTTGGGTTCTGGAGTCGGGGATACAAAGGATCTGAGGCCAGCTATACCCCAACCGAGAAAGAGATTCTTGCGGCTTATGAAGGAGTTCGAGCTGCCTCGGAAGTAATTGGCACCGAAGCACAGCTGCTTCTGGCACCCCGACTACCAGTGCTGGGTTGGATGTTCAAGGGAAGGGTTCCTTCCACACATCATGCCACCGACGCCACGTGGAGCAAGTGGATTGCGCTGATCACACAGCGAGCCCGGATAGGAAACCCTAATCGCCCTGGGATTCTGGAAATTATAACAAACTGGCCTGAAGGTGAGACTTTTGGATTATCTTCTGAAGAAGAGGAGGGGCAAGTGACACGTGCTGAGGAAGCCCCACCATATAACGAGCTACCGGAGAGTGAAAGACGATATGCCCTCTTCACTGATGGTTCCTGCCGAATTGTAGGTGCTAACCGGAAGTGGAAAGCTGCTGTATGGAGCCCCACACGACAAGTTGCACAAGCTACTGAGGGAGAAGGTGGATCGAGTCAGGTCGCAGAGCTTAAAGCCATCCAGCTGGCTTTGGATATTGCTGAGCGAGAGAAGTGGCCTCGGCTCTATCTCTACACTGACTCCTGGATGGTAGCTAACGCTTTGTGGGGTTGGTTGAATCGCTGGAGAAAGGCCAACTGGCAGCGCAGAGGGAAACCCATCTGGGCCGCTGAGATTTGGCAGGACATGGCTACCCGTGTAGAGAGGCTGACTGTGAAGATTCGACACGTGGATGCACACGTACCCAAGAGTCGGGCCAATGAAGAGCATCGTAACAACGAGCAGGTGAACTGAGCTGCCAGACTGAGAGTATCACAGGTAGATCTGGACTGGCAGCACAAGGGAGAATTATTTCTAGCTCGTTGGGCCCATGATGCCTCTGGTCATCAGGGATGAGATGCAACGTACCGATGGGCTCGTGACCGAGGGGTGGACTTGACCATGGACAGCATCTCACAGGTCATCCATGGCTGCGAGACCTGCGCTATGATCAAGCAGGCCAAGCGGGTGAAGCCTCTGTGGTACGGTGGACGATGGTCGAAGTATAGGTATGGGGAAGCCTGGCAAATTGACTACATCACCCTTCCCCAAACCCGCCAAGGCAAGCGCTACGTGCTGACCATGGTGGAAGCAACCACTGGATGGTTGGAGACCTACGCTGTGCCTCATGCTACTGCCCGAAACACCATCTTAGGCCTGGAAAAGCAAGTCTTGTGGAGACATGGCACCCCTGAGAGAATTGAGTCGGACAATGGGACCCATTTCAAGAATGGCCTTATAAAGAGCTGGGCCAGAGAACATGGCATCGAGTGGATATATCATATCCCTTATCATGCACCAGCTGACGGGAAAGTTGAACGGTGCAACGGACTACTTAAGACCACCCTGAAGGCACTTGGCAGGGGGACCTTCAAAAATTGGGAAGTGAACTTAGCAAAAGCCACCTGGATGGTCAACACACGAGGCTCCATCAATCGAGCTGGTCCTGCCCAGTCTGAACCCTTGCACACAGTGGACGGAGACAGAGTCCCTGTGGTACACATGAGAGGTATTTTAGGAAAGACTGTTTGGATTAGTCCCACCTCAGACAAAGGCAAACCTATCCGCGGGGTTGTTTTTGCTCAAGGACCTGGTTACACTTGGTGGGTAATGCAGAAAGATGGGGAAACCCATTGTGTACCACAAGGAAACTTAATTTTAAGTGAGAACTGTGTGTAAAGTTTCATTATATATGTATAAAGGGGGGTACTGGTTTGGGTATCACATAGATGGTGATAGAATAAGGGGTGGATAATGTCTTAGGTTACAATGGTATGTATTCTATCACCATCTTCGTGGGATGTTGGGGGCTGGGCGTGGCAGTGTTCCTGATGGCTGCAGAATGGTGTGCTAATGGGCCAGTCGTTAGGGCCAGATGGGCATTTCACTCACCCCAAACATAGTGCAGATAGTGACTCATCATCCCATTGTGAGATGTCCGGCCCAAGGGGAGGAGCCAATGTATCCCGATCTGCATATAAACTGAGATTTGAAGCACCATAGGCAGCTTTTTCCACGGGATTCCCAGAGGAAGACCAGACCCTTCTACACCACCACTGGACCTTCAGAGGAGAACTACACCTTTCACAGGATCATTGCTTCAACAGAAGCGCATCTATCACTCCCAGAGGACTGCAACCACCTTCTAAGTGGACTACTACCAACACCCTGACCGACAGGGTGTCAGGTTGTATTCTGACTCTGTCAGTGGTTTCTTTTTTTTTTTTTTTTTGTATTACTACATTTTTTCCTATTAAATTGTAGTTCTGACTTTGAGCCTCTCACTGATTTGTTTTTCAAACTACCACATTTTTTGGCGCCCAACGTGAGGCCAGGCCCTGAGGAAAGTCAGAATTACAATTTTGTGTTCTAGAAGCCACCTATTCACCATGATACTCAACATACTTACATGTGTCCTGTACCTTGCTCTATATATATTTCCGCAGACAGGGAATTACCTGCCTGTGGTAATGCTCCTGTGTAGGCCGGGTATCGTATAAAAATTGCTTTATTAGTTTACTATGTCTATTGCATGATAACCTCCGAGGCAATGAACACCATTCGGAATATATACTCAATTTTGTTTGCTTGTCCTAGTGTGGGCTGTTACATCTGGGGCCTCCTCAACAATCGCACCCAGCCCCTAGGGGAAAGAGTAGAGAGTGGTTTCTTTCAGCCTTTCAGACCTGACACAACAGTTTTTGAAAATATTGAGTTCCCTTTAGATGTCAAAGATGGTATAATCTTGCTGTCAGTTCTGTTTTCTTTTCTCTCTATGACCTGAACTGTGTACACCATGCTTAGAGTCAGAACAATGCTCGATGCTGCACAGTATCCTCAGGATGAGGACAAGAAAAGCAGCAGAACAACAGGCACCGTATCTAAACAAACTGTCATAGAGGAAAAAGAGACTGAAAGAAACGACAGAGTCTCCACACAAGCCATCGCCAAGCCAGAACAGCCTAAGCCAGTAGCAGTTGCCCCCCTTCAGAAAAAGAAAACCAGGAGCAAATCAGCCCGCACAGCGACCGATGAGGAGGAGGCTGGACCTTCGCACCAAGCAGAAGAGACAGAACCAGAGATCATCACTCACTCTTTATCCCTGAGTGAGTTGCGTGACCTACAGAGTATTAAAAATAATAAGTGTACCTCGTGCCTTCGCGGCCTCGTGGTCACCTGCTAGATGGTTGCCTCAGCCACCCGGGCGCCACCAGGGCTAAGGTTTCCCTGCCCACAGCAACGATATTCCAAGCTGAGGTGTCAGTGTTCGCAAGCGTGGGTTCTCGCTACCAGTAGCTGCGAAATCAAGGCAATAAGGAGCGGCGACTGTGCTGGGCAACAGGAACGTTTATTGAACCTCGTCCCAAGCACAATGGCGCCGGACAAGGCTGTGCAGGGACGGATAAACAACTCAGGCAACCAATCACGGCAGAGCAAGGGGGAGGAGTTGGGGCGGGGAGAGGAATCACAAACCAACCGGGAGTCAGGGAGGGAGGGAGAAAGGTTCAGGGACCAATCCGAGAAGCACCTGCACGGAGCTTTCCAGAAACAGGGGAGGATACAGAACTTGACAGACAACACAACGAACAAATTATCAAACAGAGGCGTAACCTAAACTAAATGGACTAAACCAAGGTCGGGATGGCTCCCGGGGGATTCTTTCCACGAGATGGTTTCACCCACCACCCTTTCTTCCGGGAGCCCGGGGCCGACGTTGCCATGACAACCGCAACATCTCCCCGTTTCTTGTTTTCTAAAGAAGAACGAGAAATCATAGAAACAAGGACATTTTTTAAACATGAAAACAAACAGAGCACAATTAAAATGATAACTAAAATCCAAACAAGGGTGGACAACAGTTCTGTCGCCCATGATGACAACAAGGACAGGGTAAGGATAGAACATTCAGGTAAGTGTGGGGTGGGGAAAAGGGGAAAGGGGAGTAGGGCTGTGAAGGTTTTGAGCATTGTTGCTGGTGCTCTTATCTGCTCATGGTTGGAACACAGTCTATGATGTTGCCTTCTTTCTTCTTCGCTTCCATGCGAAGCTGACGTTCTGGTTGTCCTGTGGGGTCTGTGGGTCACTCTGGAGGTATGGGCGGATTGCTCTCGCCAGGATCCACCGGGGACCTGCTGTTGTAGAAACACACCCATACCCTCTTCCCCATACAATCAGCTCGACTGGACCTTTAATCTGGCCATTTTCCGGATCCTTGAACAGCACAAAAGGTTTTTCCGCCAATTTCATCCTGGCCGAATTCGTGAAATGTCTAAAGACGGGGGGGGGAAGGCTCCGAATCAGTACAATTTAGAAAATTTAAGGTAAACAACGCCTTACAGAGTCGCTCAATGGGCGTCTTTTCCTCTGTCCCTCCCCGCTGCTGCTGCTCAAGGATGCGTTTAATCTCCTGATGTTTTCTTTCGACTATAGCTTGACCAGTTGGGGAATGGGGTATGCCGGTGGTATGGCTAATTCCCCATTCCTGTAAAAATTTTTTAAAACTAGCTGAAACATAACAAGGTCCATTATCAGTTTTTATAGCCTTCGGCACTCCTGAAACAGAAAATGCCATTAGAAAATGTTTTTTAACGTCTTTTGCCTTTTCTCCGGTGTGAACCGACGCAAAGGTGGCACCAGAAAATGTGTCAGTTGATACATGAATATATTTAAGACGACCAAAAGGTGCATAATGGGTTATGTCTGCTTGCCATACCTCGTTAGAATGGAGACCTCGGGGATTGACCCCAGCGTTAAAGGCAGGAATTTGATGTTTCTGACAGGACGGACATGTAGCCACTATGGCCCTAGCCTGCTCCGAGGACAGGTTAAACATCCTACGGAGGGCAGGGGCATTTTGATGGTAGAATTGGTGGCTTAAACGTGCCTGTGCCACAACGCCAGGAACTGAACAATTGTGCACAGACATCGCTAATGCATCAGCTCTCTGATTACCCTCTGCGATGTAACCGGGTAGGTTGGTGTGTGACCTCGTGTGCATCACAAAGAAGGGATGCTTGCGGTGGGAAAGGAGCTGTAACAAAGATGCAAGCAACCCAAAAAGTCTTTGATGACTCACCTCTTTCAATAGAGAATGTTCAATCCTGGAAACAATCCCCGCTACATAGGCCGAATCTGTCACCAAATTTATCGGTTGCTCCTGGAACCGCTCGAATGCCCTAACAACGGCGGATAACTCAGTAATTTGAGGAGAACCCTCAACCACCAGAATTTCCTCTTCCCACTCGAGGGTCTCTGGATTTTCCCACGTCAGCACAGCCTTGTGGGAGGACCCAGAGCCATCTGTGAAAATGGTTAGGGCATCAGGAATTGGAGTTTTACTTTGAACAAATTCTGGGGCCAAATGCAATTCCGAATTAAAAGATGGTGTTTTAGCTTTTGGTGCCCAATTTGACCGGAGAAGTTTTCCAGAGCTAATTGGAGATGTTCACTCTCCTGGAAGACAGACTCAAATTGATCTCTCTTCCAGGGGGTTTGGATGCACGCAAAATCACAGCCAGCCAGGGCACGGAGACGCTGGCGAGCTTTGATTATAAGCTCGGCCACCAGCTCTTGTGGCGTCGTGATTGTTTTGGATGGCGTATTAGGTAGGAATATCCACTACACAATCAGGAGGGGATCCCTCACCTGCTCATCCCATTGAAATATTAACCCATGGTACTTCGGGTTCTTCCCTAGAATGCTGAAACGGAAGGGAAGAACCGAGTTAATCCTATGTGTCCGTTTTGTGTGTAGTGCTGTTAGTACTTTACCAACTGCCCCTCTTGCCTCCGTGGTGAATTGAATGGGTGCATCCAGGGCACGGCCTCCCCGTAGGAGTTGAAACAAAGGCTGCAAGTCGGTGTTCTTCAGTCCTAGGAAGGGTCGCAGCCAATTGATAGATCCACACAACTGATGCAACTCACGAAGCGTGGCAGGCTCTTCAGGAAGTTTCATCAGTTGAGGTTCAATGAAGGTGCTGGTGATACGTGACCCCAAATAATTCCAAGGTGACGTGGACTGTATTTTCTTAGGATTCACCTTCATACCGACGTTCTCGATGGCCTGGAGAACTGCAGTCAGGGCTGGTTGTAGCTGTTCTTGCGAAGGTGAGCAGACAAGTATGTCGTCCATGTAGTGCAGGATACGGACGGCTGGAAATGCCTTTCGTACCGGAGAGAGGACCCCGGAGACGTACCATTGGCAAAGGGAGGGGGAATTTCTCATTCCCTGGGGGAGGACGAGCCAATGGTAGCGTCTCACGGGTTCCTCCCGATTGATCACAGGCACTGTGAAGGCGAACTTGGGAGCATCTGCAGGATGGAGGGGGATACTAAAGAAACAGTCTTTAATGTCTATTATGGTGACGGGCCACCCCCTTGGCAACATTGCTGGTGATGGGAGTCCAGGCTGCAGGGCGCCCATCTCCTCCATCACCGCATTAATGGCACGAAGGTCGTGCAGTAGTCTATAACTGTCAGATTTGGGCTTTTTTATTACAAATATCGGAGAGTTCCACGGGCTGTGGGATGGTGTAATGCGACCTAGTTTCAGCTGTTCGTCGACCAGTTCGTGGAGCGCGCTTAACTTATCACCTCGTAGGGGCCACTACTCAATCCGGATGGGTTTATCAGAGAGCCACTTAATGGGTGGAACTTGTGGCTCAGCGCGCTTTGAGGTGGCCCCCACTAAAAATCCTGAGGCGGAGGGATCTCAATCCTCGCACCCCACTGGTCTAGCAGGTCTCTGCCCCACAGTGTGAAACCCGAGGAAACTATGAATGGCCTCACGGTCCCTACATGTCCATCGGGACCCTCGATAAGAATGTCCGATTTCGCCCTTTTAGCAGACACTGTTCCCCCGACTCCCTTTAGGGATTCGTTCGAGTCTTTGGTGCCCCAGTCAGATGGCCACTCTGTGTCAGCGATGATAGTAACATCAGATCCCGTATCTATCATTCCTGCCCTGGTGACAGAACTCTGGCCATTAATAAGCTTACAGTCAGTGAATGGTTTGTCTGTACCAACTACCTGGGTCCACCATACAAACGGAGTTCGTGTGTCCCTAGGGATGTTCTCGGGTAAGATCAGTGCTTGGCCTAGCCAAGTCCCTTTAGGCAAAAACCAGGGTGTGGTATTTAACATGATGGTGACACCGATTGGTTTTTTAGGTTGATAAAGTTTCACCTCTGGAATAACAAAAAGTCCTGGGGACCTCTTATAGAATCTCCCACTATAAGTAATGTGCACGGGTGGTGTGGTGCATTTATCAGTTCCACAGCAACGTGGTGAGGTGTAGTGTCCGTGAGATGTAAAACGAACGAGCTCACCACATCCAGGCGATTGGAGTCACTCGGCGAGGGCTCTGCAGAGTGCCGCATTGTCGAATGTGGACGCGCCAGCTGTTGAAGTCTCGTGAGTCCTCTGTAGGTTGGTGAAGTCGGTGTCGTGGACTCCCCAGGTGCAGCGTTTAGCTTATTTATTGCGGAGCGCGACGCTGACCCGCGCTCCCCTTCCCGTTTCCCAAGGAGTGGCAACAGGAACACGGCGTGGGTTGGACTGTCACGTTGTTTTGATGAGAGGCGGTACCTGCCGGTAACTCGGGATTCACAGAGTTAGTGCAGTTAAAATGTCCTTTGCGAGGGAGTCTACAGTCTTTGATAAAATGACCTAACTTCCCACAGTTATAACAACGTTTTTCAGCTGGCGCTGCTGTGACACCATAGGAATGCGTGGGTTTGGGTTTTACTTTCGCCAAGTCAGGGATGGTCTCTGGCTTTGGCAACCTCACTTGGGAGCAGCGCTCAGTAATAAGCTCGATGGTGGGTGGAGGCTCCCAAGGCATCAGCTCAATGACCCTACGGCACTCCTCATTAGAGTTCTCCCTAACAAGTTCCACTAGCATCTCTTTTTGCACGACCGGGTTGGTAACTGCACGCGCCACAGACTCCCGAAGTCTATTTACAAAGGTAACAAACCTCTCTTGGGGACCCTGCTTTATGGTGGTGTAACCCTGAGCAGGGTCACCATCAGCGGCTAAACCAAACAGCACCGATCGCGCTGCCCGCTGTATGTCTTTAAGGACTTCAGCCGGAATGTTTTTGGCTTGGTCCCCGGGTTCTGAAAACGCTCCCTCCCCACTAAGGTGTTCCATAGTAAGGGAGGCTTTGGCTGGGTCACCGCGATAGGTGGCAAGTAACTTTTGCAGCTCCCTGTGCCACCTGCTTTCCCAAACCCAGAAATCCAGTTCGATTAAAAGGCTCGACATCAGGAGTTTTAAATCTTATGGTACTAACAACGATGTTTCAAACGTGGCGTTTATCAACCCCTTGAAATAGGGAGATGCGCGCCCAAACTCCTGGCTCGCTTTGCAAATATCCTTAATTGCCCATTGCTGTATGGACTCCCACCGCGCGGTGTTGCGCTGCCGGTTGTAGGTCACCGGTGCCGCTAAGGGCACGGCTACCGACAACTGTGATGGGGGAGAGGCCCCGGTGGTATAGGCCTCGGAGGCCCGGGTGAGATAGGCTTCATCCCTTCCCGCTTCCGGGGTAGGACCGTGGGAACCGGAAGGTAGACCGTGGGAAACCGGAAGGGGTACAGCGTGGGTAAACAAGGGGGCGGGCACGCCAACGGGAGGGGCGGGGTTCCCGGCAGGGGCGGATCTGGGCGGGAGTGGAGGCGGGACTGGGGTGGGAGTTACAGGGTAAGGGGTGGGGCGACCGAGGGGGCGGGGAACTTCGTGGGCGGGAGGAAGGAGGGGCCCCGACGCAATGACATCATCGGCCGCAGGGGGTGTGACCGACGTGTAACTCGACGCGGGGGTGGGGGCTAGGGAGGAGGGGGCGGGGTAGAAGGGATTCGCGTCACTCCGGTTCGCGCGCGCGCCAAAGTCCAAACCGCTGCCGCATTGCGGCAAAAGTCCCGATCCGCCATCTTGCAATGGCGCAGCAAAATTTCTCCCGACGCCATTTTGTGGCGTTCCCTTAAATTCAAAACTACTATAACTCAGAGGGGGAATCCGCGCAACGGGCGCAACTGGGGACGGCGAACTGGGGTAAATTGTGAGGAATGGGTCCACCCTGAGCTGGCCAGACTCAGGGTAGAAAGGGTTGGTGACTGCCGTGCTTCGGTGGAGACTTCCATCGTCTCCGATTTCAACCCGCTTGCTTTCGCGAGACGGGCGTACCGGCGCATGGTCAGCCACCGGGATAGAGGGGGGCGGAATGAGGGGTTCAGGGACACGATCAGGGGTAGGGGAACTAACATCAACCGCACTCGAACCCTCCCCAGACTCATTAACTAAAACATTATAAATTAAAGTCTGCAACTCAAAAAATCGTTTAACTGAAAAATCTCCCCCCTCAAATCTATCGGTTAATTTTCCCCCGACGTCATCCCAAAACGAAAGCGTAAAAACCGACTTAGGATGAACGAAAGGAATGTTCCCAAGTACCCATTTCAAAAACTTTTAAAGTAACTTTTTATCAAAACTTTCCCCCGAATCAACCAAACGGTATTTTAAACTATAATACAAAAAACTTAGCTCCTTCTCCCTCTTGCTTTGATGGTTGCCCATCCTATAACAAGAGAGGTTAATTCCCCACTCTCTAAAATAAAGTAGAAAACGTGGCGGTTAACTCACCCGGAGGGACACTCGACCTCCGCGGCGACCTGCAGGGCTTTTTTCAACATCCGAGGCTCCTGCTCCTCGCGACGACCGCCAAAGTAAATCCACAAACGAGAGATGTGAGGTGCCTTGATGAGCTCGGTTTCACCTCGATGCCTCAGTCCGTCGAGGTCGAGGGAGTCGCCGGCTTTTCTATGAGTCCGTACCTCCACAAGAGGGTTCAGGACACGTAGCAAGGAGCGCTCCAACAGGGTCTTCTCGGTATCAAGAGTCCTCTTCTGAAGCTACTTGCGTAGCAGCAGCGTTGGGCGCCAATTATTAAAAATAATAAGTGTACCTCGTGCCTTCGCGGCCTCGTGGTCACCTGCTAGATGGTTGCCTAAGCCACCCGGGCTAAGGTTTCCCTGCCCACAGCAATGCTAATTCCAAGTGCTGAGGTGTCGGTGTTCGCAAGCGTGGGTTCTTGCTACCAGTAGCTGCGAAATCAAGGCAATAAGGAGCGGCGACTGTGCTGGGCAACAGGAACGTTTATTGAACCTCG